>CAWUFW010022448.1:0-95406 GCA_963921515.1 Calotriton arnoldi | reverse complement strand
TCATAGAATACACAATTAAGACATTGTGAAAGACCACAAACAAACAATGTTGTCCAACAACTCCTGACCAGAAAGTATACACACAGAAAGGTAGATTCCAATTTATGAGTAACATACATTGCATACATTAACAGTGAGCAATGATTACATATCCGTAGTTTCAGGGGCATCGTGCGACACAGTTTCACGCAAGTGAATCAATAATGGCTCCCATATATCATTCGGCCGGGAGGACACTGGCAGCTCCTTCGCATATAGCACCAAATTCTCTCTGCAGTAAATCAAATCTTTAAGCCACTGAGCAACTGTAGGACTGTGTTTACTGCCCCAAACCATCGCCACTCGGCGCTTGGCAATAGGCAGCGCCACTTTGGCCAGTCTACCTGTAGCACCTTTTGGGTACGGGAGGAAACCCAGCAAACACATCTGGGGCGAGCAGGCCAGTTCCATCCCAATAATTTTAGACAACTTAGCTACCACCTCAGTCCAGTAGTTGTGCACCTGCCTACATGCCCAGGCTAGGTGCCAAAAATCCGCACCCGAAGCGCCACATCGTGTACATGCATCTGAATCCAGAAGCCCATAATGAAAGAACCTATGAGGTGTGTGGTAGACCTGATGAAGATATTTGAAATGGATGATACGGAGGTTCCCGTTAGATGTGAGGGCACCAGTCAGAGCACAGCAGCGTTCCCAATCTTCCCGAGTAAGTGGTGGGTCTAGACACTCGCTCCACTTAATCAGGCTCTTATCCTCAGGAGGAACCTTGTCAGCTCTGGCAGCACGGTATAACTTGGAAACAAGCTTGCGCCGAGTGGGGCTAGTAAGTAAGATGTGTAGTGCTAGGGACGTCGGAGGCTCCGGCGGGAATGACGGGAAATGGGCCTGCGAAGCTCTCCGCAGTCTGTGGAGTGAGAAAGTAAACAACAGGGTTTTTTGCTGGATGTAGTTAACGTCACTAGATGACAGGAACGTGCCATATGGAAACAGATCTCGCATTTTATCAATTCCTCAAGGCGCACATAATACCCCCTTCATGGGTCACCGTTATGTCCGCATGGTATGCGATAGGAAGCAACGGGGAGTATAGCGGCAGTTTCTCAGCCAGACGGCCCAATGCCTGCCAGGCAGCGATCGTCGAATTGATAGTGTTAATCGTGTCACGATGTGTGAGACGACGAGTATGTGTTAGGATGACGCTTAGCGGTATAGGGTGAGCGTCCCAGTTTGCTACTGCTACGTGTGGAATGAAATCATGCGATGTGAACCAGAAATGTGCATAGTGCGCCTGCGCGCACAGATAATACAGATAAATATCAGGTGCGTTGAAACCCCTGTGTTTGTAATCAAGTAGAAGAGTATGCCACCCCACCCGGGCTGCCTCCCCCCCCAGATCAGCCGGAGAAGCAACGAAAGCACTGTCTTAAAAAAATGTTGAGAAAGAGGGATCGGCACATTGTAAAAAAGATATAAAAATGTTGGCAACACCACCATCTTCACAAGAGCGATGCGGTCCGCAAGCGAGAGTGGCAGACGAATCCACCTGTCAATTTGTTGTTCTAACACTGTTGTAGCAGTACCGTAGTTCTACCGTAGTACTCTGCTGGGATCCCGGTGGACCCAGACCCCCAAATATTTAACTGACTCTGTTGCCCACGTGAGGGGAAAGTCCAGCTCGTATGGGAGTGTACACGTGGTCAGTGGCATCACTACGGATTCAGACCAATTTATAGATAGCCCAGAGAACCACGCAAACCGGACGTACTCACGTAAAACAGACGCCAGATGAGCGCGGGGTTCCCGAATAAAAAGCAGCATGTCGTCCGCATAT
The DNA here is from genome assembly GCA_963921515.1 of Calotriton arnoldi. Lineage (NCBI taxonomy): Eukaryota > Metazoa > Chordata > Amphibia > Caudata > Salamandridae > Calotriton > Calotriton arnoldi. The sequence goes on along the minus strand of CAWUFW010022448.1, from coordinate 93,575 downwards.
AGTGAAATAATGAGCGGACGGTGATGTAGTTGGAGTGCCGCATATTTGTGACATTGTCTAATGAGGCAGGCTAGGGGTTCCACTGTCAGGGCAAACAACAGCGGCGAGAGGGGGCATCCCTGCCGGGTACCCCTGGTTATGGAGAATGAAGGCGAGGTATGACCCCCCACTCGGACACGCGTCGTGGGGCGTGTATAGAGTAGCCTGACCCAATTAACAAAAAAGGGAGAGAATCCCATCCGCTGGAGAACAAAAAATAAATAACCCCATTCGATGGAATCGAATGCTTTGGCAGCGTCAAGCATGACAGCCGCCGCAGGCAGGTCGGGAGACAAGGAATGGAACTAAGCAAACAGAGTACGAAGGTTATGGGAGGTGGACCGCGTGGGTATAAATCCAGATTGGTCTGGCAGGACCAGATGTTGCATCAACGGCTGGAGACCAGTGGCCAATATTTTCGCTAAGATTTTAACATCAGTGTTGATGAGCGATAGTGGCCTATAGGAGTCACAGTGAGCAGATGGTTTGTCCTTCTTTAAAAGGGTAATAATTAACGCCTTGCGAAGAGTCGGGGGAAGTATGCCTGAATCATAAGCCTCCGCATACACCGCCAACAAGAAGGGGGAAAGCTCCTCAGCGTATGCCTTGTAGAACTCAGAGGAAAAGCCGTCAGGGCCAGGCGCCTTTTGTTAGGGAGAGAGGCTATGGCCATACGAATATCCTCCACTGTGATAGGTTGACCTAAATAATCCCTCTGTCCCTTAGACAACCAAGCAAGGGACACCCGCGACAAGTAGGCGTCCAGTTCCGCAGTATCTGTCATGCCTTGAGAGGTATATAATGATTCGTATGTCTGCCTAAACTGTTCAGTGATGTCTGGGACACTGTAATGGTCCTGCCCCGTGTTGTCGGTAATCTTAGTGATTAGGTCTTGGCTCATGCGATGTTTAATTTTTGTGGCTAAGTGATGTCCCGGCCTCCCTCCTTCCCCATAAGAACGGGCCACATGGCGCTTAGAGATATAGCGCATCTCCTCCTCCGCCAGCCTCGCGTGCTCAAGCAAGGTTTCTTTTAACCCCTTGACCGCGATCGGAATTCCGCTCGTGTGCTGGACATTCCGATCGCGGGTGTGGTCGTGACGAGCTCAGCTCGTCATGCGCACAGCGCTACCGCGCAGCATGACGAGCTGAGCTCGTCACGAGCATCGAAGGGGTTAAGGATGCCAGAACTAACTCACTAGGTACCCGCTCGTAGTCGCGCTCAAGACGGGTCAACGTCGCCTCTATCGTAGTTATCTGGCCCCATATATCCTTTAGTATACCTGCCGATGTGCTTATACAAGTGCCCCGGATAGTGGCCTTAAATCCCTCCCAAAGTACACCCGCACTATCTACAGACCCCGTGTTAGTGTCAAAGTATTGAGTAATGGCCTCGCGAATGGTTTCCAGATAAAGCGGGTCTAGCAATGCCTCAGCCCGAAAGCGCCAGGTATAGGAGCGAGGAGTTACCTGAGGAATGCAAAGAGTAAGTTGTACAGGGCTGTGATCCGAGAGTGTGCGCGGCAAGCTTTCCACTTCAGACACCCAGCCCGCCACCCCATCACTAAGCAGCCAGTAATCAAGGCGAGACCAACTGCCATGCGCTGTAGAGATATGCGTGCCTTCAAGTGTATCCACATGCCTGTGCCGCCATACATCAAGCAGTCCAAATTCCACCATACCGGAATTAATCACGTGTGCCGCCCCCGGCGAGTGGCCCTCTCTACCACTAGACTTGTCTTTGCTGGGGTCTAGGTGCGTGTTTAGGTCCCCCCCCCAGAGGATCGCGGCATCCGGCCAATCGCGCAAGAGTATAAAAATACCCACAAATAGGCCAGGGTCGTCCACGTTAGGACCATAGCAATTAACAATGGTGACCAACTTGCCTGCCAGAGTACCATGCACCATAGCGTATCGGCCTGCATCGTCAATATGAGTGCGGTGGGCCTTAAAGGGAAGCCCTCTCCTAACCAGCGTAAGCACCCCCCTGCTATAAGAGGAGTAGGAGGAGGCCAAGCGAAAGTCAGCCCATCGAGACCCAACTAGTTGATCAGTATGTCGTGTGAGATGCGTTTCTTGTAGAAGGGCAATGCTGATGTGATGGCGGTCTAAATGAGCGAGTACCTGTCGAATCTTTTTCGGCGAGTTGAGCCCCCGTACATTCCAAGTTACACAAGATACCGTTACACCATTACTGTGCATGTCAAAGGCAAAGTATACATACAATGATATCTACCAAGTGACCAATCTGTGGACAAAAAAGCATAAGTAGCATTCAAGACGATAGGAAAACATCTAGACACAAATACAAACCCCGAGTTCCCACCCCCCACCCCAGCACCCCCCACCCACTTCAGCAACCCCAACACGCTAAAGCCATCCCAACCCCCCAGAAACAAGCCCCCAGCACAAGTCCCAGGAGAGAACAAATGATGGGGATCACCCATATAGGGGGGCACCGAGCACAAACTCCCTCCCTGTGAGAACAGGAGGTGCCCGAGCTGTCATGTTATACCAATCCCAGTCCTTGCAACCAAAAACAGATGTGATCGTGGAGCACATTAACAACCTCAAAGTCCAGATCATGGCGCGACCCGCCATAGGCCCTATTACATAGGATACAGCAAAACATAGAATGCATAACCAGATATACTACACCACTCCGACGGTCAGGAATCAAAGTCCGCTAGGCCCAGCAGCAGCGTCGTCAGATCCCGTAGGGTCGTCTCCCGCTGCATGCCTGGGGGATCGACTGTGACGGGACGCAGCCTTAGCAAAGTCCAAAGCCAGTTTCGGGCAGGTGAAAAACTTATATTTCCCGTTGTCGTCACCCGCAACCGTGCAGGATAGAGCATGGCGTATGGCACACGTGCAGCAAGAAGGAGTTTTTTGGCAGGTTGATATGCTCTCCGGGCCTCCTGTACCACCATTGTGAAGTCTGGGTAGAAGGCTAAGGTGTTGCCTTCATGTATGATAGTGCCTTTCTCACGGGCCAGGCGGAGAATCGCATCCCGGTCTCTATAATTTAGAAGGCGAGCAATTATAGGGCGAGGCGGGGCCCCCGGGGGTGGACGTGCAGCCAAGGAACGATGAGCGCGCTCCACTATAAGGACCTGTGACAACTGATCTGCTCCAAATATGTCTCGCAGAAGCTTCTCCACGAAGGTCTCGAGGCGGCCTGTGTTGGTGGATTCTGGCAGGCCCGTAATGCGCACATTATTACGACGCGATCTAGCCTCCAAATCTTCATTACGGGCCTGGATGACGGCGAGAACCTTCTCCATAGAAGCCGCCTTGTGAGTGACCTGCTGCAAGCCATCCTCAGCATCCGAGAGGCGAGTCTCAGCCTCCCCAGGCGCTGGGCATGTTTGTCTAACTTAGATGACATGTGGTCCATGCGGAGGTTGAGATGATCTATCTTGCCATCAATGGATTGCAGGCTGGCCTGCACCGCAAGCAGCGTTTTGTCAATGCTGGTGAGATGATCAATAGGCGCCTCCGAGTCAGAGGCTGCATGCTGAACAGATCTGCTGGTTTTCCGAGGTTCGAAGGTGAGGCGGGGTTGACTCTTCCCCATGACGGGTACGTTCACCAGAACACCCCAGAGCGCAGGTACAGCTATAAAAGATAGGCTTCAGCAGCACCACAAATAGGTCGTAGAGCCGATGAAACGGAGGTCGTGTCACACCCAAGATGGACCGCGGCGTAGAGGAGACAGGGGGACCACTCCAACTGCAATGCTGCCAGCCACTGCCCCCCCAATGGCACCAGCTCAGAGCAACCGCACAGGATTGAGGCGCTTTCCACCACCGCAGGCAGACCAGGAGTTGATCACTACTTGCCGAAGGGGAGGGCGAGTCAGCCAGCAGACCCGGACTTCTGTTAGCCCCTCAGATGAAGGGGCCCAAGGCGAGGAAGAGGAAGCAGGTGCTATGAAGCACGCAATGATGGGTCAGGCTAGGCAGATGTGGCAGTCACAACAACCCGACTGGTAGTGCCGCGCCACACCACAGCGACGATCACCGCGGCCGGCCCACAGCTGGCGGCAAGATCGGAGACCCAGGTCTGTCGCAATGCAGACGAACGCACTGGCGAAGGACCAGCTCCCCCGCAGTCACAGCATCGTAGGGTGAGGACGAAGCCTTTAGGTCAGCCAGGTAAAGAGCAGTCCGCTAGCAGGCAGTCAGGGGCACAGACCGGCGCGTACACCCACCCACAGGCGGACTCACGGTAACACGGCGGCCGGCCACGAGGCCAGGAGCTACAGCACAACCCCCAGCAAGTCCGGGCGCTCGAATAGGCCGCGCAGGCAGAAGACCGGAGGAATCGCGGATCACCAGGCACAGCGGAGTCCGTCGGCCGGGTGCCCACTACCCCCCCAGGCACCGCCACACAGACCGTCCCGTGCCCGACACAGGGAGCCGCGCCCGCCCCCAGTACTCCCAGCCCACTGCCAGTGCCGGCCGCGGCCTACCTGAGGCGCACGGTCCAAGCGTGATCCGCCACGTTGTCAGTGCAGGCCCCGCGTTGCACAGCCAGCAATCCCCGCTGCAGCGGCGTTTTGACCCGCAGTATTCAGCCAGGGCAGACCTCGGAGTCCTGGAGCACAGCGGTCGTCAGTCGAAGCAGGAAGCAAGGCAGGATAAGGAGGATAATGGCCGGATTGTGAGCTCAGCCGGGCGGAGCTGCTCTAGCGAGCGGCCATTTCGCAGTGCGCCCTCTAGCGCCCCGGGACGTATCTTAAACATGTCTGATACGAGCGGAATTGTACAAGTATTTAAGACCATCTGTTCCGGACTATTAGCACCTTTCCAGGCTGTCCTCGGAATCATCCCAAACTTTGCACATTCGGTGTTTGGTGGTGTGCCGTTAATTCTAGCACTTGTTGCAGGAATTCTGTTTCTATTCCTCCTACTACGCTATGGCAAGCTCTATTCGCCAACATCACTCCGAGCGATGTGGAGAAAGCTCTCCTGAACGGAAATGCCGTGAGCGAATAGTACAGCTTTTGGGCATGCCTCGTCTACGGGAACTTAATACAACGTGGTTCCTGTCATTCAGACCAATCTGGCAAGATTGCATCTTACCTGTTCTACGCTGCCTGTTTTGCGGTGAAGAATGCGTGCTAGACACCTGTCTAACACTCCCATCAGTCATGCCAACGGATGTCGATACTCTGCTGGACCCGATAATAGCCCATGCTCTGTGTTGTCCCCAGAGGCTACCAATCCTGATGACGGCATTCATTGAGATCTCACAGACGCTTCCGGCAGTGCTGAGGTACGAGATGGATCAACAGGCACACAGGGAACAACGGACGCGAACATTGCATCTTCTGCTGAAGGCGATGTTTCTCATCTCTGTGCAATTAACCTTCTGAACGAGGTGTTCCAAATGTCACCAACTTCGGTGGACGATATTTTGGCTACGGAAATAGATGATCTCATGTTTACGCCAGACCCATACACTGACTTTGATTCGGCTCACAGTGTACCAGGGCAACAATGAAATTTGGCCTTCATAATTTTCAAAACTTGGAACTTTTCCCAGAATTGAACTTTTTTTTTAAATGAACAATCTGCTTACAGTAGAACTAGTCTTATAAAACGGACTTCTTTGAATACTTCCAGGGACACATTGTCACCTTACTTGTCTAACATTTCCTTTAATTCCATGAAATGCAATGGCTTTGATTTTTGAAAAACTTATCAACCATTTCATTATATGTATATATTTCTGTTTATTCATTCATGTTGCATTTACTTCCATTATATGCTTAGAATGATGACGATGCTTTAAATGTACAGTACCTGTTGCATTTCAACAGTTTATTTTGAGCTTCTTTTAATATGCTTTTAGCAATGTTTTTAGCAACATGTGGTACTCAATTTTATGTTTAGCATTTAAATGTTTAGCATTTAGTATTATCGTTCATTCGAAAGTGGAGTGGGTGTTGTATTCCGCTTTAGGTATCCGTATATAGGTTTTCCTGAATCATGTTCTTATATAGGCACAATTCGCATTGCCCTTATATAGGCATAGAATCCCAGTCCTTATTTAGGCATTAACCGAGCACTCCAAATACAGGCATGGTCACCGACATCCGTCCACCCTAATCAGCACAGCGAGTTCTTAGAAACCAGACCCTTAAGCTTCGGGAGTTCCCTAGCACAGGACTATTGATTTCTCCAAGAACTCATCTATTATGTATGAACCGTTATACCTTAAGGGTTCATTCCTGACGTCTTCCTCTGTCCGACTTCACGTCAATTCTAACATTCCAAGGCACCTATCAGGTATAAATATACCTTCCCTGCCCAAGCAAGTTAGAGGAGACTCGACTTCAGAGGAGCCTGTACCCGGCCTGACGCACTGAGAAGACGCTGTCATTCCTGCACGCAGACGAATCCAGCTTCCAGTGTTCTGTCTCCTTCGCAGGGTGTTAGGAGTTCCAGATCCGGCAAGAGATTCCCACCTCTCTCATTCTCAAGGTATGGAGCTGACTAGAACCTAGAGGGACTCTTGGCATACTAGACTTAACATACTCTTAGTATACCATACTAGAGAATACTCCACCTACTTCTTACCTTTCCCTACACCTAGACTAGGTTAGGTACATTGGGGTAGAACTAGCTTAGAGACGCATCGTATGAGTACTCGCATTTTTAGCTCATGTTATTTATGTACGTGAGTATATGCTAAAAGATAATGCTAGCGCAGTATTATTTATTTCTACTGCTTACGCTGTACATTATTTATCTTGCATACTGTCTTGTGATCATAACAGCACATATCTCTTACACGAAAAACAAGACTGTTCAATAAAACCCTTTTATTGAAACGCCCGTCTTTCCTTTCTGTGTAACTCTGCATGAAACTAAGCATGCACGATTGACTGAGTGAAACTGTTATCTATTGTTTCCACGATTCTGAGACGTGTTCCGATTCCAAAGGGAAACAAAGTGGTCATGTTTATGCGGTTGCCAGAAACTACTCCCTTCTTGTTCTCAAGGAGTTTCTAGTGGCCTCTGAGCGAGCTGGCACAAGTAATTAAGTTTAATATACTCGATAGGGACATACCGACCTCAGTCCTATGTCAAGCCTATAGGTTATATTATTCCAATGCGCGGAGCCTATTTGGGAAATAGGAACTACACTACAGTGTGACCAGATAAACACGGTTGGCGCTTTGTGCTTTTTGGCCCTATTTTAAATTCAAACCTTAAAATGAATATCTCTGGTTCAATTATTTGAATTCTTGTCATTTCGGTGTCATTTTATTTACACAAATGTATTCTATTTTTCTAAAGTAGTTTGGGATTTTTCTTGTGTTGTATTTATTATTGTATTGTATTGTATTGTATATAAAATTTATAGAGCGCACTGCGAACCCACGGGTATCCTGGCGCTTGAGCACATAGGTCAATTATCTTAGAGTATGAGAGCAGTTGAAAAAAACACTATATTATACCCTGGGAAAGAGCCAGGTCTTCAGTTTCTTTCTGAAAGACAATAGATCATCTATCTGTCTAAGTTCAGTTGGTAATTTGTTCCACGCCGAAGCTGCTGCAACGCAGAAAGCTCTTCCACCAGATCTAACTTTTCTGAACCTAGGCACTCTCACCAGTTTTGCTGAAGAGGAACGAAGATTGCGCAGAGGAACATACCATTCAAATCTACTCTGTAAGGGCTTGGGCCCAATGCCATGCAAAGCTTTGAAAACTATGCACATAGATTTAAATTGCACCCTCTGTACAACTGGAAGCCAGTGAAGCTCAGCCAGGGCCTGAGATAGAGAAGACTGGCGTAGGTCTCATAAGTGCCAGCTGGGCTGCCATTGACTGAATTCTCTGGAGTTTCTCCATCAAATATTTAGGAGACTCCAGCAGTAGAGCGTTGCTAATAATCCAGTTGGCTAAGGATAATACTTCTCACTATCAGTGGCCTAGTATACTTAGGCAACAATGGGAGAATTCTTCGTAACACCCTCAGCAGAGCAAAGCATTTCCAACTGTCTGATTCACTTGGGACTCAAGGCTTAATTTACAATCAAAACTGATCCCTAGATTACGAAGTACATTTGTCGGGGTCAAAGGGGCTGTCACTGGTAGTGGCCAAAACCCCGTGGGTAGTAAATAAGGAACCTTTCCCCACTGAACAGCACAGAATCTCAGTTTTCTCCCATTAAATTGCAAATAGTTATTTTGAAGCCAAAGAGCCGTATCTTGCATACAATTATGAAATTTTTCAAGTGAAGTTGCCTGACAGCCTTCCAGAGATAAAAATCAGCTGGGTATCATCAGCATAGTTCACTAGACTAATGTTATGTGACTTAATAACAGTCACAAGTGGCTCTCATATAGATATTAAACAAGATAGGGCTGATTGCAGATCCCTGTGGTACCCCATGTAGAACTTTCCTATACATGGATTGATACGGGGAGAGCAACCGCCTGTTCTCTGTCTGAGAGGTAGGATTGAAACCACTTCAGGTGCCAATCCACTCACACCTACTCTAGCAAGCCTGTCCAAGAGTACCGCATGGTTAACTCGTATCAAATGCGGCGGACAGGTCCAACAAAATCAAGATGGAGGCTTGTCCCCTGTCCGCCCGCATTCGAAGATCATCTAATACGGTCACCAAAGCAGTCTCTGTCCCATGTCCAGGACGAAAGCCAAACTGCACATCCTCCAGTTTATCATTGGCTTCTAGGAACTGAGAAAGTTCCCTACTAACCAATTTTTCGATGATCTTCACTGGGTATTACTGTTTGAGTGCTGCATAAATACTTTATTAACTGCCTCCAAGTTAAGACTAGGTGCTTTGTGCCAAGCTGAGGGTTACACACAGATTTATTTAGTGACTCTCGTGGTTCACCCTGACAAGGACGGTGCTTATAATTTGAAGTGAGTTCTCACCCCCAACCAATACTCCAATCCCCTACACCAGCTGAGTGTTGTTAATGCAGGTTTGAGGTGGTCCTGCTTGTTTCTGTTGAAAGACAATCTTTCTGCCAGGTTAGGGCCCAGATTTACAAAGAAATCCTGCAACACAGCATATAAAGTTTCCGTGCTGTGTTGCTTGAACAGGAGGAAGCAGAACAGCACCATATCTACTAAGATGTGGCACTGTCCTAAGCTGACATGTGGCAATGCAGACACCCTGGCGCCATAGTGCAATGGTGTCTGTGCTGTAGTAATCAAAGTTTTTGTGCAAGAGGGGCTCCTTCCTGTACAAAAACTATACTTTAGTACATTTCCCTCTTTGTAGGTATGCTGTAAAATGCAGCACACATGCAAAGAGCAAAAATAAGGAGAAATTATAATAGTTCTCCTCGTTGCGCCTGCCTCAGAGAGGTGATGGATGTTTGCACAAATCCGTCTACAATTGTTTATAGATAGCATAGATGCGAAGTCTTTGTAAATCTAGGCATTGATATCTGTAACAGTCTGCCGTTGAACATTTGGGTGGCCATGTACAGACCACATTGCAGTTATGCAGTAGGGCCATGACCAGTGACACAGTTAGCTTCACTCAGTTTGTGGAGCAGTAAGACATGACAAGCATTGATTTCTTTAACTTCAGCTTTTACCTAATGATGAATGAAAGGTCGCAAATAAAAAGCTGTTTTAAGACTATTCTCATAATTGGAGGCAATGCAAAAGAAAATCGTCCTTTTCTGACCCCCACAGAATTCACATTTCAAAGTATCAGAGTTGACATTTAAGCATAGAAATATTGCCCTCATTCAATGATCCGTGTGGTTTTAAGCATTCTGTGGCTTTGATTTGATTCCTGGATTAATTTGCAAGCTGGTGTGACTGAGTATCCTCTGTGTTCACTTGGAATTCTAGATTGAATTATAAGCTGAGATGGGCTCATGCATGTATTAAAGAATAGTGCTTATAATGATGAATCACTGCTCTTGGCCTCTAGAACAATATGGTGGTCCTCCTGATATCAGCCACCAAGGTTTCTGCCCCTTGCATGGGCCTGAATCCTCATTACTGGTTGTGGAGTAGCCTGTGTTATTGTGCTTGTGTCTAAATCATGATTGTAGATTAGCCAGTGCTGTTGCATGGGACAGAGTACTGATTGCTGATAGAGATGCAGTCTGAGTTATTGCACATGGGTCTGAATCCTGGTGCACTTTCTACACACTCTGCACAAAATACATGCAGAACTGACACAACACTACACCTCGCTCTACAAATTGGTTACGGACACTGGTCCAGATTCCCTTGAGGCATTCTTCTCCATGCTCCACCTGCCCACCTTCAAACCTGAACAGCGTGCAGAATTAAACCAGCCCATAATGCTCTATGAAATCCATGCGGTCATTAAGGCCCTAGCAACAGGCAAATCCCCAGGGCCGGATGGCCTACCGCTGACTACTACAAAGCCTATGCCCCTGCCCTGGCTCCGCAACTTCTTGCCCTCTACGAAGCGTCCCTCTCAGCTTCCTCCCTCCCCGCGTCATTGCGTGAGGCCTTGCTCATCTCCCTACCTAAACCTGACGAGACCCCACTGCCTTGGGTTCCTACAGACCCTTGGAGTTACTCAATAGCGACTATAAAATCTTGGCCAGAATCCTAGTGGGCCGTCTGGCACCCTTGGTCACATCTCTGGTCCATATTGATCTGAACGGGTTCGTACCAGCCTGCAACACCTCGTCCAAATTTAGTCGCTTCTTCTGGGTCTCCAAATACTCTGCGCTACAATGACTCCACGTTGGATGTCTGGTCCTAAACCTCGAGAAGGCCTCTGATTCACTGGAATGGAGTTTTCTGTTTAGCACTCTGCCCCGTTATGGTATTCGTGCTCGCTTCCTCCGCTTGATCAAACTGCTCTGTACAACGCTGATGGCCACAGTCAAAACAGGCCCTTACATCTCAGTCCCTATCCCGATAGGCAGGGGCACCTGCCAAGGCTGCCCGCTATCTCCATTACTTTTTCCTTAGCTATTGAACCACTTGCAGCGGCTATACGGGTGCACGGCACAGACTGGGTTATTCCACTAGGAGACGGCATCCACATGATCTCTCTGTATGCCGACGATCTTTGCCTGTACATTCGTGACATGCGATTGGTGCCTGATACACTAGCCCAGACGTTCACCGACTTCGCCGCCTCTTCTGGACTGCGAGTTAATTGGGCCAAGTCATGCTTGTTTCTGTTCACCCCTTCATATCCTGACCTTACCTTTTTCATCAATAGTGTCCCAGTGGTATGGCTACCCGACAAGTTTTGTTATCTAGGGGTAAGGGTGCACCATCAGCCAACGGACCTGTTAGAGGGCAATCTTATGAGAGCACAACCACCATTAGATCCCAGATGTCATTCTGGCGCACACTCCCACTCTCTGTCATGGGCCGCATAGTTCTACTCAAAATGGTGGTTCACCAACCTGCCCCTTTACATCCCACCTCCCTTCTTCCTCTCATTCGAGGGAACTATGAGAGAGTTTAGTTGAAACAAATCTCGCCGTAGGGTGGCACTCTCTAAACTGTATCTACCCACAGATCAAGGTGGGCTTGCTGTACCAAATTTGGAACAGTACTACCTTGCATCTCAGCTCCAGTGGGTGGCCACTGGGGTCGCTTACACTGCTACACTGTCACCTGCCTAGACTCTCTTGGCGAAACTCCGACTCTTTCAACCTTGCACCTGAGGACGGCCACCAGAGGCATTACTGCTAGAGGTTGCATATAGGTGCTATTAACGTAGCCTATATATCACACGCCTTACTATCCCATATGTGCCAGCGCTGCCCCTGCTGGGCACACCTAGAGTGGTAATACCACCTCGCCTGCAGAGCTCTACACTTGGCTGGAGGCCGACCTACATACTGGGGGATTTTTACCGGGATGCACACTGGCGCCCTATGACACATTAGTGGAGGAGGAGGGAAAACCGATGGACTGCTTCCTTCTGCACTTTTTGATACTTGCAGCGCTGGGTAACAAATGGGGAGATATGTCGAGGGAACCCCCAATGCATCTTGCTGTCCAATATTTGTATGTGATGGGGACGGACAGGCACCTCACGTCATGGTTTGTGACTTCGTTGCACCAGCACACGGCAGCGCCACTCACATCTCTGAGGCGACCCTGGGAAGAAGACTTGGCCCGCCCGAGCACAGATAATGAGTTGGCTGCCATATTAGCGAGCCCAGTCCACGTTCATCGGAACACATGCTTCCGCCTCATCCAATACTATATAATTCAGTGAGCTTACCTCACTCCTGCCAAGATAAACAGATACTTCAATCATGCCAATGCCCATTGCCCCAGATGTCACTTCCTATACGGTCACTTCCCACTTTCATGACTTGGGACTACTGGCAGCTAAACTTGTATTCACCAGGCGCTGGAAGTCACCTGATCCTCCTCCTATGATAGCTTGGAGACAATTGCTACTGGTATGGGCCCAGGCTGAGATTAATATGCTGCATAAAGAAGAGACCTTAGGCTTATGTAAGATCCCTATAGCTGCCAACTGGGACACTATATTACATGATTTCCAAAACGAGCAACACCCAGACCCAGATCAGTCCGTTAGTACAGTGAGAGTGGGAAAGGCAGATGCAGAGTCCTAACCTAACACACCACAAACGCAAAATAAGGCTATAACAACACGCTAGCCCCTCACACAGTCCAAGGATTGCTGGGCTCACCAATAGGCTATGTGCACTCTGTCGCATCCTTCAGGGGAATAGGAGAGACGTTATTGACTGGGGAGACCCGAGTTGGGTAGAGCTGTCCCTTCGTTTTTGTCCTTCTCCCTCCCTTTTTCCTATTCCCTGATGACCCCTGTTGATGATGCTTTCACCACGGATTAACACCCACGCCAACATCACATCTCGTAGGCCCTGCAATAGGAACTTCACGAGCGATCAGTAGCGACTCCCACACATGGAAAAGTCCATGCCTACAACCTTTCGGAGTGACTCTAAACATGCTCATTGTGGCATGGGACGCTACTAAATGTGCCACACTATGTGCAATTCTGTTGCCTCGAAACGCGTTGTAATGTTGATATATCCTCGGCACTCTGTCTGATTCTGAAATGTCAACCCATTACCATGTTTATGCTTTTTTTGAAAAACAATAAAACATGTTAAAAAAAAAATGGGTCTGAATCCTGACTCTTATTGTGGAGTAGAGTTGGCTGATGCAGATGGAGCTGAGGTCTTCGCTGATTGTGGTGTTGTTGCACGTGTCCTAATCCTGATCGTGGAGTAGCCTGTGTTGTTGCACAGTTGTCTGAATCATGATTGCTGATCATTAAGTAGCCTGTTTTGTTGCACATATGCCGGAGTTCTAACTGCTAATCATGCCTCTGTTGTTGTGCATGTTTCTGAATCCTGACTGTGTGTTCTCACAGTGAGTAGCCTGTTCTGCAGCACGGATCTGAATACTGATTTGTGATTGGTAAGTGGTCTCTGTTATTGCACATATGTCTGATTCCTGGTTGCTAATCATGGAATAGCCTGTCTTGGTGCACATGTGCCTGAGTCCTCACTGCTACTCATGGAGCAGCCTGTGTTGTTGCACATGTTTCTGATTCCTGATCATGGAGGAGCCTGTGTTGTTGCACATGTTTCTGATTCCTGATCATAGAGGAGCCTGTGTTGTTGCACATGTTTCTGATTCCTGATCATGGAGTAGCCAGTGTTGTTTTACGGGTCTGAATACAGATTTGTGATCTGAGAGTAGCATGTTTTGCTGCAAATGAGGCTGAGTCCGGTGGAGTAGCCTGTGCTGTTGAACAGGTCTGATTACAGATCACAGTGTAGCCTCACTTGCTGCACTTGGGTCTGAATCTTGAATGCTGACTGTGAAGTAGTTTTTGTTGCTTCACGGAGTCTGATTGCGGAGCAGATGTCTGAATCCTGATCATGGAGTAGCTAGTCTTTTTGCACTTGAGGTCTCAATCCTGATTACTGATCCTGGAGGAGCAGGTGTCTGATTCATGCACTTGGATTAGCCCGTCTTGCTGCACTTGGGTCTGAATTCTGATTGCTGAAAACTGAGTAGTTTGTGTTGTTTCACATGAGTCTGACTCCTGATTGCTGATCGTGGAGGAGCACATGTCTGAATCCTGATCTTGGAGTAGCCCGTCTTGTTGCACATGTGTCTGATTCCTGATTGCTGATCGAGGAGGAGCAGGTGTCTGAATGCTGGTCTTTGAGTAGCCCGTCTTGTTGCACTCTTGGGTCTGAATGCTGATTGCTGATCGTGGAGTAGTTTGTGTTGTTTCACATGGGTTTGATTCCTGATTGCTGATAGAGGAGGAGCAGGTGTCTGAATGCTGATCTTTGAGTAGCCCGTCTTGTTGCACATGGGTCTGATTCCCGATTGCTGATCGTGGAGTAGTTTGTGTTGTTTTACATGGGTCTGATTCATGATTGCTGATCGTGGAGTAGTTTGTGTTGTTTCACATGGGTTTGATTCCTGATTGCTGATCGAGGAGGAGCAGGTGTCTGAATGCTGATCTTTGAGTAGCCCATCTTGTTGCACATGGGTCTGATTCCCGATTGCTGATCGTGGAGTAGTTTGTGTTGTTTCACATGGGTCTGATTCCTGATTGCTGATCGTGGAGTAGTTTGTGTTGTTTCACATGGGTTTAATTCCTGATTGCTGATCGTGGAGTAGTTTGTGTTGTTTCACGTGGGTCTGATTCCTGATTGCTGATCGTGGAGTAGTTTGTGTTGTTTCACATGGGTTTGATTCCTGATTGCTGATCGAGGAGGAGCAGGTGTCTGAATCCTGATCTTTGAGTAGCCCGTCTTGCTGCACTTGGGTCTGAATGCTGATTGCTGATCGTGGAGTCGTTTGTGTTGTTTCACATAGGTTTGATTCCTGATTGCTGGGGACGCCCTTACTGCCTGCATCTGCTGGGGACTGCCTGCCTGTACCAGAATCCAGCGTTTCCAGTGCTCCCCCCAGGAGGGAGGAGCTTGCCTGCATCAAAGCGCTAAAAAGCGCGACTCTCCATCGCGGCGCGGGACGCGCGCGGGCCATGCCTGGGCAAATCCCGGGCCAAGGGCAGGCCCGTCATCGCCCGGAAGAGGCTGGGCTGGGCCAGGGCTCTTGGTTCTGCCTCTTGCTGTGACTGCTGGGAGATTGTGAACAATCAAGTCTGAACAATCAAGTATCTACAGTAGTTCTGCCGCCTGGGTGAGTCGTTTGACCAATCCCGCCCTGTAACTGTATCTGTGCTGAAATATTCTTCACTGGTAGCCGTACTGAAGGATGTCCTACTTAGCAGTCATTTAACTGACCCAGAAACTATCTGCTAAGACTATACTCTATACTGGGACAGAGATCAAGAAGGATTTTAATTACAGTAGTACGAGACTCTGAGGACACCCACCTCAAAAGATTGAGCATGGGGAAAAGGAAATCAATGGATGGGAATAGCGGAGCCCCGGGAGGGGGGGATAGCGGCAGAGAACGCATAGAGGTAAAAGGGTGAGGAAATCGTTGAGGCTGAAGATACCAGGTAATAATTGTACCATAGATAGAATAGATACGTTGATCAGCGAATGTGAGGACATCTTAGCTAGTGATACATCCATTCAAGCCTCTAGCATTGAATCAGCTACAGGCTCTTTCCATCTGGATAAACTCATCAAAGGTCAACATATAACAATTCCCGCAATATTTCATAAAACAAAGAGGGGAGATACCATAGAATCCCAAGCGGAGGGATCTGCAGCTAAAAGTGCAGTTCTAGGGGAGGGAAAGTCTGGCACCCCCGAGGTTGGGGAAATATTGGTTCCTTGTACCAATAGGTTTGCACCCCTCATAGATTTACAAGAGAAAGAGAGGGTGGATGACTACCTGAACAATCCCCGTTGCCGCCCTGTAGTCCGCCTCCTATATCTAATTCACATAAATATCATTGATTTTCAGGGATTTCCTTCTCTTATTAGTGAATTAAAAGCAGAGGTAGAACTTATTCGAACAAAGTTGGTAGAACTGACTTCGATGGTTGATTTTCTGACACAAAGGATCTCTGTTCACCCAGAAACTCCCAATCGTAGGGTAAAGCAGCCTGAACAATCCAAGCAGACAAACAGTCAGGAACGTTGCCCGGCCATTACATCAAAGATCGCTCGGAGTAAGGTTAACACTCCACTTTGTCACAACATGTGGGGAGAAAATAGATCTAACATAGAGCCTATACCACTGGGGCGTTCCGCTCATGTACCTAACCTAAAATCTGATTCATTTCAAATGCTAACTAGGCGTCCTGCCACATTAGGTTTAGAGAATACTTTAAATAACTATAGGCAACAAAGTATTCCACCGTTAGGCACAAACTTGTCTCAGGCGCCAAAAATGTATATGGTCAACGTCCCTAAACATGATAGCAGGAATAGTAGAGAAAACGTAGACTCCCTCACTAATAAGGCAATCCATTGGATTCGCCACGTATGGGGATGTCGCTCGGTTATCAGAGAAGATATTCTTAGAGCCCGTAGACTCTCTTCCCGGAAAAACCCTCTAGATTGCATTGAGCTAATATTAAAAGATCATGAATTAGTTGAAAACTTGCTAGCCCTGGAGTTTCGTACGTCTTCTCCAGACCATTCTTTAATTCAGTTTAGACGTTTCCCTTTTGTAACTGGACAGGGTTGCTCTACAGGACTAGGTGGCCTCCCATCAGATGGATCTTCAAATCTAGACTCTAATGACTGACTGTTGAATGCGTCTCAGAAGGCCATAGATACTAATGATCTCATTTCTTCAAGTAATGAATCTAGTAATTCTCTCCACCACTCCACTGAGGTGGAATGTATAAGGAGTACCATACCCCCTGACAATAACATATTGATAACTAAGGGAGCCATAGAGTTAGTTAACCATCAAGGTAATTTGCAGAACAATGTGACACCTTCGTGTCCAGGCAAAAATCTAGTGGCAGGTTTATCAGTGATATCATGATACGTAGCTGGACTAAAAACCAAGATTATATCTCCAGACTGGGAGTCATTTGTTGTACAACATGATGTCTGCATTTTTCAGGAAACCTGGGCAACGGATCCAATTTACTGTATAGGTTATTTAAATTATTATGTCCCAGCAACGGCTGGTGGGAAAGGTCGAGCCTCAGGAGGGTTAACAATTTGGGTCCGCCAAGAAATTGGCTTCGTGGTGAAGGTCTTTGAGTCCCACAATAAGGATATATTAGCGCTTAGGTTGATGTGGGGAGTGGGCGAAAAGCTTGATGTCTATAACATCTATGCAAGGGGACTAAGGGTAGAAATCCGAGGTGTTAGTAGCTTTGGAAACACTTCTTGACCAACACTCAGGGGTACAGATGTAATAATAGTGGGTGATTTTAACATGACTTTTGAACCCCTTTAAACGGGAACTCTAATTTTATGTGATGAGAAGATGATCTTTGGAGAATCCCCAAACTAGATCTAATCCCAGTAAAAAATGGATTGATGTGGTAGTCCAGATGAATTCCCTCTGTATGGAGAAAGGATTAAGGGCTGTAAATGGTAGAACACACTCAGATAGAGATGGTGTATGTACTTTTAACAATGGCTTCAGTCATAGCCACATTGATTACTTATTGATTAATTGTAAGTTTTGGCACGTATTAAAGGACATGAAGGTAATTGAGGCGGATAGAGAGTGATCACAATCCATTATCTGCAGTTTTTGAGATAGTGGTAGAGAAAGATGCCATTTATTCTAGCAGGGAATTGATTACTCTAGATTCAGTTCCTACAAATGACATGAGGCGTTTGAAATGGGAAGCTGTCGTTACAACGCGGTGTTTACATCACACTACTTTACCACGCAGCCATTACAACGCAAGTCATTACAATGACTTGCGCTGGATGGCGCTCTAGGTTAAGGAATAGTATGATTTTCTATTCCAACACCTTCCCTACTGTTACGTGGGCTGGAGTTGGAATAGAAAATCATATTAATCCTCAATCCAGCGCCCTCCAACGCAAGTCGTTGTAACGACTTGATTTGTAAAAACCGCGATGTAAAGTACCGCGATCAAAATGATCGCGTTGTACTGTCATACATTCGTTTGAAATGGGTAAATTTAATAGCGAAGCCGGAAGTCCTAGATAGGATCTCATTAAATGTTGATAATGCAACAATAGATCTGGAAGATCTCTTGGCTAACATGGCACCACCTGAGATGGTTATCGGATTTCATGCTGAGTTTTTAAACAGCTAATCGTACCTATTTCTATAAAAACAGTAAAAATAAAGGTACTCATCATAAAAGGAAGTAAATGGTTCAATAAGGACTGTAAGGAGGCTCGTAGCTCCTGGGGAAAGCAATTAGGAAAGGCGATATGATTACGGTCCGGTCTGCTAGGCAGAAATATAAGAAAGCCCAGGAGACGGCCAAGAAACTTTGGGACGATAATAGATGGCAGGATCTCAAATGTGCGTGTGAAAACAAAAACCATAAACAATTTTGGGATGTAGTCAAATGGGGCAGAGATGGCCGACCTTTAGAGCCGACAAATAATGAAAGCCAAGATCAATGGGTAATGCATTTTCAATCCCAATACGCTTGCAGTACAGATGATAGGGATATGTTTGAGCTCTCATATACTTACTATGATGGTTCGACTTTTAATGAAGCTGATGTTGATATTGCTCTGGGTACTGTGATGGGAGGTAAAGCACCAGGCCCCGATGGAATCCCAGCCGATATATTCCTTTCCAATAAATCCAAATGGAACCGATATATCCTGATTTTAATGAATGAAATTGCTAAAGGTATGCCGGTACCAGACTCATGGAAAGGAGCGGAGATAATCCCAATATTTAAAAAGGGGGATAAGTCTTTGCCTGGGAATTCTAGACCCATAAGTTTAATCGATTCATTACAAAAATCATGGGACGCCTTGTGTTAAACAAAATTCAGGGTTGGATTAGTGAGCAGGATATATTATCACCTATCCAGGCAGGTTTTCGGTCATGTACAAGCACCATTGACCAAACCTTTCGCTTCACTTTACTCTACTGGAAAATGGTGGCTTTGGAAAAAGGCAGCTCGTACGCTGCCTTTGTGGATTTAAAGTCAGTTTTTGACCTCGTTTCCCGTAATAGACTGTGGAGAGTAATGCAAGACCTGAAGATGCCACAAGAATTATTAACTCTCATAGCTAGACTCCATGAGGACAATCAAGCAAAAATCAGGTGGGGTAGCCAGGGCCAGGTCACCCACCCCCCTTCCGAGTGGAAAGGGGGGGGTAAGACAAGGTTGTGTGATGGCCCCAACGTTGTTTTCCATTTTTATTAATGGGATTGTAAAATTTTTGGAAGCGAATCCAACGGACGCTCCTGTACTGGTGGGTGTAAAAATTCCCATCCTCATGTTCGCCGATGATACGCTGTTAATCGCTAAAACACCAAGCGGCTTACAGCGAGCCCTAACGCTCTTTGAGGAATTTTGCCATCTGCGGGGTTTGGAGATAAATGTATCCAAAACAAAGTTTGACATTTAACCCCCATAGATCCTTTAGAGGAGCGATGGTGCTGAATAAGCGTCCACTAGAGCAGGTAAAAGATTTTACATATCTTGGGGTCATTATGCAGGAGTGACATGAGGTGGGGTAAGCAACTGGACATGGCCACACTGAAACATCGCCAGTTGGCAGGTACCCTACTGGCTGAGTTTAATGCATCATTCACAAAACCAGTTAGCCCTGTCTTGACCATTTATAATATGAAGGTTGTTAGTGCAGTACTATATGGGGCAGAGCTCTGGGGATTTAAAAACCTTTCAAAACTGACTGTAGCTGAAAATATCTTCCCTACGGAAAATCACTTAACCTACCACAAAGCACACCAGCACGGCCATTACTTTGTGATTTAGGTAGGAAGGCTTTGGCTGACAGTGCCAGATTACGCCCCTGCTATACTGGCGGAGAATTTGGTCAACTCCTGAATTGACACCTTATGTTGAGGGCCTAAAAGATCTAATAAGAGCAGATCGTTACAAGAAAATCCAATGGTTACAGAATGTTAGATCTATACTAGTAAACATCGGCATGGTTGCCCTTTGGGAGAATCCGGAAAACACTCAGTTTCCCTCCAAAGCACAACTGAAGGAAAGATACTGGGGATGGGTGGATGACAACCTTTTCAGGAATAGTGATCCCTCGACATTAACTGGCCAATTCCTAGTTGCTAAACCAACACAAAAGTTAGAATCTTATTGGGACACCATCACGAAGCCTCATGATAGAAAGCTCTTTTTTCAACTGAGAGTGGGCACGTTACCTGTCAAGTCTTTCACTGCAAGATGGGACACAGCAGATGACACTTCTTGCCCCATTTGCCATGCAAACTTGGAGTCTCTGGCCCATTTGTTATTTGTGTGTCCTGCTTACACAGTTCCGCGGCGTATATGGCTGGCCCCAATCTGTAGAGTTTTGGGTACTCGAAAATGTGAGGTAGCACTTAGATTAATTCGTATCCGAAACATGGTTACCACTTGTCATATCCCTAGCTAAATATCTAGGATGGGCATGGATTATAAGATCAAAAGCGATGGCGGCATTATAACTAATGCATATTGTATGCCGTATTCTTTATTTATTTATTTTTCCTTGGCTGCTAAAATGTGGTTGGGGTTTGAGTTTCCTCACGTTTTAATGTTTTAATGTTTTAATGTTTTTATGTAAAAAGTCCTCTTTGTGTACATGTACATATTCTTGAGAGGAGCATATGAATCTATATTGTTGCTTCTATATATTTATATGGATTTTTATATTTGTGGGAAATTTCCCTTTTAAAGGTTTTGTATACTTTGGTCATAAATCTTGTACTGGATTCAGCTTTCATGACTATTTGTCGAATAAAGCTATTATGACTGACTGGCTGATCGAGGAGTAGCAGGTGTTGAATCCTGATCTTTGAGTAGCCCGTCTTGCTGCACTTGGGTCTGAATGCTGATTGCTGATCGTGGAGTAGTTTGTGTTGTTTCACATGGGTTTGATTCCTGATTGCTGATCGTAGAGTAGTTTGTGTTGTTTCACGTGGGTCTGATTCCTGATTGCTGATCGTGGAGTAGTTTGTGTTGTTTCACATGAGTCTGACTCCTGATTGCTGATCGTGGAGTAGTTTGTGTTGTTTCACATGAGTCTGATTCCTGATTGCTGATCGTGGAGTAGTTTGTGTTGTTTCACATGGGTTTGATTCCTGATTGTTGATCGTGGAGTAGTTTGTGTTGCTGCACTTGGGTCTGAATGCTGATTGCTGATCGTGGAGTAGTTTGTGTTGTTTCACATAGGTTTGATTCCTGATTGCTGATCGAGGAGTAGCAGGTGTTGAATCCTGATCTTTGAGTAGCCCGTCTTGCTGCACTTGGGTCTGAATGATTGCTGATCGTGGAGTAGTTTGTGTTGTTTCACATGGGTTTGATTCCTGATTGCTGATCGAGGAGGCGCAGGTGTCTGAATCCTGATCTTTAAGTAGCCCGTCTTGCTGCACTTGGGTCTGAATGCTGATTGCTGATCGTGGAGTAGTTTGTGTTGTTTCACATAGGTTTGATTCCTGATTGCTGATCGAGGAGTAGCAGGTGTTGAATCCTGATCTTTGAGTAGCCCGTCTTGCTGCACTTGGGTCTGAATGCTGATTGCTGGTCGTGGAGTAGTTTGTGTTGTTTCACATGGGTTTGATTCCTGATTGCTGATCGAGGAGGCGCAGGTGCCTGAATCCTGATCTTTGAGTAGCCCGTCTTGCTGCACTTGGGTCTGAATGCTGATTGCTGATCGTGGAGTAGTTTGTGTTGTTTCACATAGGTTTGATTCCTGATTGCTGATCGAGGAGTAGCAGGTGTTGAATCCTGATCTTTGAGTAGCCTGTCTTGTTGCACTTGGGGTCTAAATCCTGATTGCTGATCATGAAATAGCATATCTTGCTGCTCATGGGCCCGAGTCCTGGGTACTAATCATGGAGTAGCCGGAGTTGTTGCATGTTTCTGAATCCTGATCATGGAGTCGCCTTTGCTTTGTTGTTTCACAGGTCTGAATACAGGTTCATGATTGGGGAGTAGCCTGTATTGTTGCACAGGGGCCCAAGTCCCGAAGGCTGATTGGGTGACTATGACCTTCTTTAAAGGGTACCTCTGATATTAGTGCATCAAATATCTCCTCGATGCGAACCCCTGTTGGCACCACCAGTAGTTTGTGGATCAGGACTGTCTGAGAGGTGATCTTAGCACCGACCAGCTGGTGGAACAGTCTGAAAACTCCGGGCTAGTGCCATGCTGATCAGTGGTATAGGCGTAACCTAGAGCCAGGGGTCGAGTCTATCCTCGAGGATGAAATCCTGGCCTGGTCTGGAGTCTACGTGCACGTATAGTCTACAGATATGTCTCGGACACCAGAATGAGGCCTGCTGTTTGGACTCTTCCGGTGCAGTACTTGGGCTAATCTGGAAGCTGAGTTCACG
Organism: Calotriton arnoldi; assembly: GCA_963921515.1. Lineage (NCBI taxonomy): Eukaryota > Metazoa > Chordata > Amphibia > Caudata > Salamandridae > Calotriton > Calotriton arnoldi. The sequence goes on along the minus strand of CAWUFW010022448.1, from coordinate 71,079 downwards.
CCTACTCTGGCAGTTGCACATGACTCTATTCTAGCAGCTCAACTCTGGCCCAGTCTGTAATCTGGGCTCAAAGCCCAATCTAGAGGCTGCACTTGTGCCTGGCCTGGGAGCAGGGCTAATAGCTTAACATGGAGACTGAGCTCTGGATTTAGTCTGGTGGCTGTAGTCTGGATCTAAGTCTGGAGTCTCCTCAAGCCAAGTTTAGATGTTGCTGTTTTAGCTCACCATAGACGCCGTGCATGTTCTTTGTCCGGAGGATGTTAACTAGCTTACTGTGCATACTGCTCTCTCTGCTAGGTTTATTTGGACTAGAGGCTGTACTCTGGACTTTCTCTGAAGGCTGCGCTGGGTGGAAGCTAGTTTGGGAGCTTCCCCTGGAAGAGTTCAGAGGCTGTTGTTGAGGCTTAGCTAGTGGCTGCGCTCAGCATCTAGCCTACAGGCTGTTAGGGCCTAGGCTGGAGGCTACATGATGATCCTTCTTTGGAGACTGCACTAATGCCCAGTATGGAGGCCATCATCACTGCTGGTCTACAACCTGTGAAGGCCTAGAATGGAGGTTTGAAGCTGGTCCTATTGTTGAGTCTGTATTAGGGCCTAGTCTGGAGGTGATGCTCTGATCTAGTCTGTGTTTTAAAGAACAAGGGAACCCCAGTATTGAGACCCGGGGTAATTAAGTATTAGGAAAAACAATGGTCAGTGGGAGGCCAATAGGGTCCTCATGTAGCCTAGGCTATTAAGATTTCCTTGGAACAGCATAAATCTGGAAGAACAATTATTAGAGAAAGTCCAGGAGGGACTGGTTACGCAATGTATGCTGGGACACAAGGTTTTGGTATGACATCACATTTATTAAAAGCATAAATGGAGTATCATAATTCTTTTCTAGTAATAGTTCCAGTGCTCACACAAAAAGTGAAAGTGCGTGAAGTGAGGGGTGGTCGTGACATTAAAATTTACATCGCATTGACAACAACATTAAACAAAACTCCAAATTATTTAAATGCAGTAGTGGAGTTTTTGGTTGTAAAAGTCGACTGACGTTTCGATCTCATTAAGGTGAGATCATCATCAGGACAAAACAAGTGTAAGCAGGTGGAATCTATTGAGAAGGAAAGCAAAAATCAAACAGTGGTCCCGGGAAGAGCAGATAATTAAATTAAATAACAGATAATTAAATTAAATTTTAAAAAAACACAACAGTATAGCTTACAAATCTAATTTGTGAGTAAATGAAGTTAATCTAGAGAGGGGAGACAGAATAAGTTACGCCTCATAGAGAGTGATTTCAGAAAGGAAGAGACCAACACAATAAAGGAGAAGACTTACAGATCTAGTCTGTGAAGTCAGTTACTCTTAAGAGGCGGTGATAGTCGGGTAACCAATTAAGGCGATTGGAAGCAGAATTAGTTAAGCCTCATAAGGGGATAAGAGGCGGTAACTCTAAAGTAACAGTAAGAACACAGTAAGAAAGGATCATTAAAGGTAAGAAAACCTGGCGCACTTATGGGGTGATGCCATAACCGGAGAATAACCTGGCTCTAAAGTGCAATTGGTGTCAATTAACATCGCACTCATGGGGTGACGCCAAAACCGGGAATAACCTAACGCTGAAGTGCAATAATTGCCAATTAGCATCGCACTCATGGGGTGATGCCATAAACGGGAAGGGAAGGCTAAATATAGGCATGCTACTGGTGCAATCTATGGAGGAACAATTAACGATGGTACTTGCCCTGGACAATTAAAGTTCCGAAGGATGAGAGGGCGGTCAATCCCGTTGAGCGACGAGTGCTAAGGGGGAACGGAAGGGAGATTAATGGGAGGGGGGGGAAGGAAGGGGGAGGTGAGTCCGGAGTAGGCAAGGCCACGAGGAGGACTTACTTGGTGCCTGGGGTGGCACGAGCAGAGCACCGAATGAACGAATGCTGGGCAGGTCACGAAGGGCCACAGGAATAGGGACGCGCCGTGGGGCGTCAGACGAATTAAGCAAGTAGGTATCTGAAACAAAGCGAAGGGCTGTTAAGGAAGCGATAAGGGAGAGAGCGGGGAAGGGAGCATCTAAGCGAACTTGGACTTACTTGTGAAGGGCGATGAACCCAAATCAATTGGGGTGGTCCGGGAGCAAGCACCGAGAGTCCAAGGGTTGCGGGAGCAAAACACCAGTGGCTGCTCCGGATCAGTGGAGCGAGTTAAGAAGGTAGCGCGCGTGATCCGTGCATGTGCAGTGGCGCTAGATCAAGTGGTGTGTGCCGGAATTACAAGACTGAGGTGGCAGCCCCCCTCCCCCCCTCTCCCATTAATCTCCCTTCCTTTCCCCCTTAGCACTCGTCGCTCAACGGGATTGACCGCCCTCTCATCCTTCGGAACTTTAATTGTCCAGGGCAAGTACCATCGTTAATTGTTCCTCCATAGATTGCACCAGTAGCACGCCTATATTTAGCCTTCCCTTCCCGTTTATGGCATCACCCCATGAGTGCGATGCTAATTGGCAATTATTGCACTTCAGCGTTAGGTTATTCCCGGTTTTGGCGTCACCCCATGAGTGCGACGTTAATTGACACCAATTGCACTTTAGAGCCAGGTTATTCTCCGGTTATGTGCGCCAGGTTTTCTTACCTTTAATGATCCTTTCTTACTGTGTTCTTACTGTTACTTTAGAGTTACCGCCTCTTATCCCCTTATGAGGCTTAACTAATTCTGCTTCCAATCGCCTTAATTGGTTACCCGCCTATCACCGCCTCTTAAGAGTAACTGACTTCACAGACTAGATCTGTAAGTCTTCTCCTTTATTGTGTTGGTCTCTTCCTTTCTGAAATCACTCTCTATGAGGCATAACTTATTCTGTCTCCCTCTCTAGATTAACTTCATTTACTCACAAATTAGATCTGTAAGCTATACTGTTGTGTTTTTTAAAATTTAATTTAATTATCTGTTATTTAATTTAATTATCTGCTCTTCCCGGGACCACTGTTTGATTTTTGCTTTCCTTCTCAATAGATTCCACCTGCTTACACTTGTTTTGTCCTGATGAAGATTAACCCTGGGCGAAGTGCTACGCTACGCTCGCATAGTTTGCGAAGTTTGCGCTACTTCGCACAACGCGAATTGCACGTAGCACAGTGCAAACACGCGTAGCGTAAGCGCCACGGTCATTTTTGCTTGCTCGCGGTCCTCAACGTCAAGTTGGCGACCGTGAGCAAGCAAACTGATATCCCGGCGAGACTTTTTCCTCGTTCGCGATCAGCAACATCAAGTTGCCGATCGCGGCGTGGAAAATAAACCTCCCGGCGAGATTCTCAACGCGGGAGGTCAGGTTTCTCATTGCGAGTGGTGCGCGTATGCTCGCGACCGCTCGCGATGAGAAACTACCAGTCCGCGTTGAAAGCTGCCGCTCGAGTAAAAATCTACTCGAGCGGCAGTAAAGACAGCTCGCACTGTGCAAGTTGCCGTTTTCAATGATTGCACAGTGCGGACAAGCATCCGGCACTGTGCAATCATTGCGAACAGTGCACTACGCAGTTCGCGTGAGTGCTACGCTGAAGCTTCGCGTAGTGCGAACTGCACTTTGCGTAGCTCGCGAAGCACTACTTCGCGAACTACGCCCAGCCTTAATGAAGATCTCACCTTAATGAGATCGAAACGCCGTTGACTTTTACAACCAAAAACTCCACTACTGCATTTAAAAAATTTGGAGTTTTGTTTAATGTTGTTGTCAATGCGATGTAAATTTTAATGTCACGACCACCCCTCACTTCACGCACTTTCACTTTTTGTGTGAGCACTGGAACTATTACTAGAAAAAGAATTATGATACTCCATTTATGCTTTTAATAAATGTGATGTCATACCAAAACCTTGTGTCCCAGCATACATTGCGTAACCAGTCCCTCCTGGACTTTCTCTAATAATTGTTCTTCCAGATTTATGCTGTTCCAAGGAAATCTTAGTAGCCTAGGCTACATGAGGACCCTATTGGCCTCCCACTGACCATTGTTTTTCCTAATACTGATCTAGTCTGGGCAGACAATGGACTGGGATGCAGCCTCGATTAATTGCCAGTGGCTGAGATTAATTCAAGCATTCGATCCATCACTGTTTTATATTTTTCAGTGTGACATCCTAAGTGTGACGGGTATGCCTAGGCGTGGGTCTCAGGCTCCATGTGCCACTGGAGCCAAGCTGTAACCCACCTGACGAGGCCCAAATAGGCCGAAACCAGTCTTGGGTCGCTTGTGTTCTGGTTTGGAGAGGACCTGGCTTGGTAGTTCGGGCTGGTCTGGTCCTGTTGGAGTAGGGTCAAGGCTGATTTGCATACGGCTGGGTCTAAGCTGAAGTGGCATGGTGGGCAGAAAACAACGATTGACTGGGATGCGCCTTGGGTAATTACCAGTGTCTGAGATGAATCAAGCAGTACGACCATCACTTTTTTCTCCACTGTTCTAGTCTTTGGCTACGCTCTGGGCAAAGACAATTAAATACCATGCCAGTGACGCTAAAAGTCTATTAAAGCTATGCAGTCAGTCACATATAAAAATTGAATCCAAGCTAAGGGAAGGCAACTTAAATATTAAGATGTGATTCCTTTTAAGCAAAAGTTCATCCATGAATCATATGTTGATGGTCAGGAGTTCTGACGATAAATGTAGGATTTATATGAAAGGTTTTGACCTAGATGGTAACATTGTTTTTCATTAACAGTTTGAATATGAATGGACACCATAGGAATGTTTGAAGTTTCGTTCTCTCATTGAAATCTCAAGAGTAATTATTGTGAGTAACATTGAAAAATGGTGATATAAATTGTTCAATTTTTTTAAATATTAATAATAATATTATGAGATATGAATAATGTGTTGATCTGATTATTAGAAGTTGGTGATGCGATAAATGTGTGAATAAAATTCACTAGAGAGCATACCATATGATAGCAAGGTCACAGTGATGGTCAGGGGGGTGTTTAAACAGTAATGGTGTCACAAAACTGAGAACTGGAACACTCGCCAGTTCAATAGAGTTGAATGTATTAAATAGATTTTAATATGTTTTTATTGTAAATATAGTTACAAATATTTCTGTATGTTTATTTTTTACGCCCTGATGAAGTCCCATGGTAGGGATAACACGCGTTTGCTGGGCCACTAAAATGAAAATGAAATGAAAAATTCTTGAGTTTGATATTTCAGTCATTTCAATGAACTGACTATGGAATGACTCCTGGCCATCAACATAAGATTCATGGATGGACTTTTGCTTAAAAGGAAATTACATCTTAATATTTAAGTTACCTTCCCTTAGTTTGGATGTGGTCCAGTTGTGTTCATTGAGGAGTGGCGGCAGTCGGCCCTCAGGGAATGTGAACAATAAGTTATAGACTTGTGCGGTTAGTGGTGCCACAACTGCCATTGAGTTTGATTAGTTGACATATAAAGATTGTTAGGGCTGTGGTAGAGTCTGTCAAGTCAGTGTCCCTCAAAAGTCGACTGAGCTCAAGAAGAGTCATTCACTTCTCAGGCTAGTGCCGCTGACGGCTGGAAGGGCAGGGGCAGAGTCTGTAACTTTCTAGGTGAGTCACAGAGTCCAGTTTGGGTGACACTCTGAAAGACATGTAGTGACATGGGAAACATCGGATGTAGGTAAGAGTCAGATTATGTAAAGTTGAAGCCTGTCGTGTGACTGACACCACTCCAGCTACTTTCGAGACGCCGGACTTTTGGGAAATAGTACGAGAGTGAAAGGAGGACACTGAGGGGTGGGTGGTATGGGTGGTATAAAGAACTCATTGAGCAGAGAGATCTCAGAAGCCGGAAGTGGCTCCTGGGAATGTGAGCGTGAGGCGTGAATTCAACAGATAATCTAAATATAGGCTGTCCAATGCCAACACATACGGGAACCCAGCATTCAACAGACTCCTGTGAACAATGACCTCAACAGGGGCAGAGCAGTTGCAGGATGGGGCATCAGAAATGGACAACTTTCACTTAGACAGAAAGAGAAATGGTGCTGGATTTTGACAAATGATAAAGGGTAATAGGTTTCGAAACATCGGTCTTTTGTGGGAGATAAGATGGCTGTATATTCGCTCAGTGGGTTAATGTGCTTAAAGCAGGGGTTTATGGGTGACCTGTTCATATCCCAGGGTCGAAATGTGTGTGTAAATATGTGTGTAACCCGCAGGTCAGGCGTGTCTTTCCCAGACCCATAGCACGTCCTCCTGTTCAAATGGTCAAATATCTGTGAGATAACTTAGTGGGTTAATGACCCACTCTAGGAGTCTGTGAGTATCGTGCAAATCAGAGATTGGTGTGAACTGTGGGAGCCCCACGCCTAATCCTTTTTAAAAAGCTACATTGAAACAAATAGAGTGGAAATAAACTTCAAAAAGACAAAAGTAATATCGTTTATTTCCCAATTTAACAAATTTGGCAGGTAGTATTCTGAGGAAAAACTTGCTACCACACGGCATATACCTACCTTGGCGTGATTTTGATAATCATTGTAATTTCAAGGCCCATTTTTAATCTCTAAGGACAAAGGCTGTTTATTTATACATGTATATATTTATTTATCTATATATTTATATGTATTTATTTATTCATTTATATATTTATATTTATATATGTATTTATTTGTTTATATTTATATTTATATTTCTTTCTTTTTTCTTTATATATTTATTTATAAAGGATATTTGCATTTAGAATCTTTATTCAACAAACTGGGCAGTCATTTTTTGGAACCTCTCCTCAAAGTTGTACAGAGTAGATTCATACCTAAACTAAGTTGCAGATCTGAAATCCAGCGAGGGAGCGATGCTATGATGCTGGACACTTAACAAGGAAACTTATGTAGACAGATATGTAAGCTTCCAAAAATACGTTGCAAGCTCAAATACGTTTGGAGTTCGGTGTTGCAAGTCAACCACTAGCTCGACAGGCAGCCCCCATTAAAGTTTGAAAGAAACTGCCAGAAGTCCTAAAGCACACAGGAAGTGACCAAATTTGGGCTGAAATGACAACACCCAAATCCAGCATCCTATGCCAATCATTTCTGTGTTCAGCATTGGTTTCCTTTGAAACTAGGGGTGGGCATAACTTGCAGAGCTTCACTCCGGGGAATTCTGTGGAGTTACATAAAAACTCTGAGAGATTCCACGGAGTTACTTGAGCAGGCGGAATTCGGCACACTCAATCAATCAGGGAGTTTTAAGCGCGCTACTCACTCGTGAGGGTCTCAAGGTGCTGGGGGGTGAGGGGAAGCAGCTCCGGTCAGTTGAAGAGCCAGGTGTTGAGGGTCTTCCTGAAGATGTGCAGGGTGGGGGCACGTCTGATGTCGATCGGGAGCTCGTTCCAGGTCTTGGCCGCTACGTAGGAGAAGGTTCTTCCCCCCATTCGTGCTCTGCGGATGCACGGGGGTTCGACAAGGGTGAGGTCGGCTGATCGGAAGTTCCTCTTGGGTACGTGGAAGGAGATTCTATCGTTGAGATATTGGGGTCCGGTGTTGTGGAGGCATTTGTAGGCGTGGGTGAGTACCTTGAATGTTACTCTCTTCTCAACGGGGAGCCAGTGGAGGTTCTGCAGGTGTTGGGTGATGTGTTCGTGTCGCGGGATGCCGAGGACGAGTCTGGCTACGGTGTTCTGTATGGTCTGGAGTTTGCGGAGCAGAGACTTGTTGATCCCAGCGTAGAGGGCGTTTCCGTAGTCCAGTCTGCTGGTTATGAGTGAGTGGGTGACTGTCTTCCTTGATTCGGGGGGGATCCATTTGAAGGTCTTTCGGAGGATGCGTAGGGTGTTGAAGCAACTGGAGGCGACGGCGTTAATCTGTCGGGTCATGGAGAGGGACGAGTCGAGTACGATGCCGAGGTTTCGGGAGTGGTCTGTGGGGGTGGGAGGGCTGCTGAGGGCGGTGGCCCACCAGGTGTTGTCCCATGCAGAGGGGGAGGGTCCGAGAACGAGGACTTCTGTCTTCTCTGAGTTGAGCTTCAGGCAGCTGCTGCTCATCCTGGATGCAACGTCCTTCATTCCTTCCTGGAAGTTGCGTCTGGTAGTGATGGGGTCGTTGGTGAGGGAGAGGATGAGCTGGGTGTCGTCGGTGTAGGATACTATGCTGAGTCCGTGCTGTCTGACGATGGCGGCGAGGGGGGCCATGTAGATGTTGAAGAGCGTGGGGCTGAGCAACGATCCTTGGGGTACTCCACAGTTGATTTCCGTGGGTTCGGAGAGGAAGGGTGGCAGTGTGATTCTTTGGATTCTGCCGGTAAGGAAGGAGCGGATCCAGTCGAGTGCGGTTCCCTGTATGCCGGCGTCGTGGAGTCTGGCGGTGAGTGTGCGGTGGGAGATGGTGTCGAGAGCTGCCTGTGCTGATTTTTTAGAGCAGAGAGCTTGTTCCATGATTTGAAATCAGCACGAACTGCACCACACGGCATGCCAGAGGGCACTGCTTCTATCTGTCTTTCGAGTAGATTTTCTACTTGAGTGGCAGTTTTCTCAATGCGAACGGTCGTGACCTACTGGGACCGGCCACGTTGAGAAAATCTTGCCGGGAGATGTTCTTGTGCCCAAAACTGGCGCTAGGGACGCAAATTATCGCTCATGCTCGCCAAATTAACGTTGGTGAGCCACGCATGAGAAAAATCTCCACGACGCGGCGCCTGGCAGAGTTTTGCCAGAACTCCTTGATACTCACGTAGCGCAGACTGGGCAAAACTTTGCGCACTCCGCCAGGGGAGCGAAATATTTCACCCACCCCTACTTGAAACATAATAATTTGTGGGAATCACCAACCCCTCCAACGGTGTTTAACAAATGTGTAAATAAATCTGTGAAAATGCTTTCTCATTTCCAGGACATGGATGAACTTGCCAGTAAGACTCACACCTGGAACGCAACAGCAAAACTTGAAGAGTAATTTCTTTGCACATTTAAAGCTACATTTCTGCCTCATCCAATGAGCAATTTCGCCATAAAGAAATTAGCTCCAAAATGGAAAAGAGTTTGGTCCACTCCACACTGCAGGCTCTGTGGTTGTAAAGAAGAAACTACCTACATAGACTGTGTGCTACATAAAATAACCAAGGTTTGATACAGGGTCTGAACGGCCAGCATATGCATCGCAACTGCAAATTGGTGAAATGTATGGATTATGTCCCACACCTGCTGGCTGCAAAGGTCTGTACAATCCCCTTTCTGCCATCTGCACTGCACTTATATCGCAAAACTAGTCTATTTAAAGATGTTTATTTATATATTTGAAATATGATGAATTGCTTTTGGATATTACTATTGTTCAGAAAATATTGTTTTGAACTGTTTTAAATATACAGAGTAGTGGTCGGCTGCTTCTTTTACTTGACTTGCTTTGTAACGGTTTTAATTAACCATGCAATTAAGAATGCGCGTACTTTAACGTAGCTCCGATGGTTATTGCGCCTGCTGCCGAGCCAGAGGGGTGTGTTCTGTGTTTGGCAGCGGTCGTGCACTGTTTTGGGTTCCGATCATCCGCGCCCAGGGCCAGGGGCGTTCGTGTGCGCTATAAATGTCCTCATCCACTGACGCGCGTCTCTTTCTCTTACACGCTATCGCCCGGGAATTTGTGCAATCGGTGGAGGGCGGGTGCGGTGACGGGGCCTGTGCTCACGCTGGGGCGGGAAGAGCGGCCCCTCCCCGGCCGGGACAGCCCAGTTCCTTAAATACGCCGGGCCCTCCTTCAGCGAGCAGAACAGGAGCTTGCCAGTCCAGGAGCAGCACCAGCGTGAGCCGCAGCACCCCCACCAGAGACGGTAAGAGCGCGGCGCCGGGAGAGTCACACCCGGAGGACACCTCTGTCTCGCGGACTTTCGGCCCCGTTAATCACAACTGGCTTTTCACGCATCGCTTCTTCGTACTTGTCTATTCAGGTCCCAGCAGTTGCTCCTCGCTGATTGGTTTGCATTCGTCAGGCGCAGAAACAGACTTGGTACCCATTCAATTCCCAAACAAACGCACAGATTTCTTCCACGTCAGTTGTTGCACACTCAATTCCCACTCTTCATGCTCGCACCTGAGTTCACACGCTCGATTGTTTATACCTTGATTTGCTCGCCCGATTCACACCAGTCGAATCCAGCTCACACGTTCTGATACTACACCCTTACACACAAGTACTGTTTTTTGTTGCATATTTATATAGCGCGAACTCGACCCGAAGGTATTGGAGCGCTTTACATGAGCACCGTATTTACATTACACATTCAGGCACGGGGAGATTAAGTGATTTGCCCAGAATCACAGGATGTGGACGCGACCCCGAGGCTCGAACCCTGGTTTCCAGCACCAAAGTCGGCAGTCTAGCCGACGGACCACATCCTCTCCTCACTCAGTTCACACCTGTCATTCTCACGCCATGGTTCAGATGGTCATTTGTTGCTCACTCAATTCTCACACTGGAATTTTGCAACCGAGTTAACGTTTCAGGTGGGCCTGTGCAGTGTGTCCTGTGAGGGGAAGTGTTCTGCTCTGGCATGAAATGATGTTTGAGGAGCGCCTAGAAGTTAAGGATTCTGCTCTGCCGCCTGAATGGCACTGTTTGAGAAGTGCTTGTGGAGTGAAGTGCTGCGTGTTTGCAGCAGATTGGTAATGTTTAACAAGTGCCTCTGGAGGGCGCTCTGGCACAGAGGGACTTATGGTGGACTGCAGGTGGTGCTGGTGCTTAAGAGGACTCTTTGAGGTCATTGGTTCCGTTGTACACTAGGAATGCGAGGTTTGAAACGGGCCTGAAGTGAATCTTCTGTTCTAAGGGGGTGCATGGCTAGTCAAAAAGTAGAGATGGGCGAGCCAACTGTTTACCAGGGAGCCGTGCCACAGCCGAGCCAATTGTCGATTCTGGCTTTAAGAGCCCAAGGATGAGACGAGCCCTGAAAATATTTAGCGTCTAAATCATGTTAAACTATGATAAGGTGTCTTCAAAATTAAAAAAGCCTATTTATTTCACAAACCGAAGTGTTTTATCTTAGTACATCACATTATGTGAGAAATGTTATTAAAGTTGGGGGTTTTTAAACATGAACTGAGAAACATTCCCATGCCCACCCTGATGACAATGCAATAAATGAACTAAGAGGCAAGTCAGGGCTCATGTGTACTCTAAATACAGGGCCACTGGAATTATGCGATTGTTCAGTCGCTGCGCTTTTCGCTACGTATAGATTTGCCCATTTGCCATATAATCCATCATCTGCTGCATAATCTACAGATTTTAACAACAAAAAAATTATTTCTAGTTTAAATAGTTCAAAAGTTACTAAAAACGCAGCGACACGTGTTGCTGCGCAGTGAGTGGAGGGTCCTTTGCACAGGTTGACTGGTCACCTTTCTGTTGCTAGTTGCTATATTTGGGTGTTAAACTAGAACTAATGAGGTGGCCAGACAGTGTTAACAAGTTAAAAAATGGCAAAATGCAGAATTAATACTATCACAAAATGTGCTGCATTATGCCGCATAATTTGCCTTTTCTTGCTGCATAATTTACTCAACCCTGCCACATAATTTGGCTCGTCCCTGCTGCATAATTCCAGTGGGCCTGCCTATATGTGGCCTAGATTATTATAGCAGGTGTAATATTATACAGCGCACTTCCCGGACACTATTTGATAGTGCTCTGTGTGTGATAATGGACAAAAAGGAGTCTTGTGAAATGAAGTATTCGCCTAGGATTACACCATTTGGTCAAGCAAGAAAGCCGGGATTGATCCCAGATGTTTCAGTTTCCTCACTGTGCAATTAAATCACTAGATTGGTATCTTTTAATGACATTAAAGGTTAATGCTTTGTCCAGAGCTCTCGGAGGATGAGAAGCGCGCACAGGTGACTGGCACAATCTGCATTTTAATGTTAGCGCTTTACCCAGCAGAGCTTTGTCCAAGGACATGAGTGCTTCACAATGAACACAGACTACCTTAACCTTTTTTTCGGTACAAGGAGATTTGCTTGGATTCTTAGGATGCTCAGCCCATGACAGGACCCGAACCTGTTCTCCCTGTTACATGGCCAGCAGCTGTGGCTACTACCCACATCACCTACGGGGAAAGCTCGGCTCGTTTTGGGCTCGAGGTCTCAATAGGACCTCCTGCTGAGCCAGGCTAGCTATCAGACTCGAGCCTGGCTGGAGCTTTCAGTAACTCGTCCACTTCCACAACAAAATATTGGCACGTGACAGCGTCGAGCCTCTCTGGGTCGTACTTTGCAATAAAGAGTTTACACCTTTTATTAGAATACGCCCGGAAGTATGCAACAGAAGACCAAGAGCGTTGTCGGACAGCACCCCTCCCCCTTGCTGGTGGCTGCGCAAGAGAACACAATGCGTCAGGGATGCTGCGGTTACTATGAGGACCAGTGCCGATCTGTGTTTCTTTGTTTATAGATTAGGCGAAAGTGAGAGATGTGATGTCCGAATTTGAGCTGCGACCTCGTCTCCTGGGGTAATGCTTGTGAGAATCACCCACCCACACTACAGGAAAGGGGGTTCTGAAACAAATCGTGAGATGTCTCTACTGAAAGACAAGAGGGCTGGATCTGAGGCAGTCTCGCGTGATTGTGAAGCCTTGAAATACTTCGCCGGGACAACATGGCATGCCAGTGCTTTGGAAAGGCCTCAAGAGCAGGGGAGAAGTCAGTCCCTCCTATCCAGGCAGGCATTTCTGGCTGCCCCTGTGCTGTGTTGTGGTGCGCTGCCGTGCTGTTCTAACATTAGCTCCCTGGCAGCTCTGCGGTTACTTTCTTGTGGGCCCGTGGCTCTCTGGGAGCCTCCCTCTGTGTCTGCTCTGCTCATTGACCCCCTTCGCTCTCCGTAGGCCCGGGGTGGGCCGCTTCCTGTCACACCCCGTCTAGGCTGACTGCCAAGTCCAACTCCTCTGGCAGCCAGGACCAGGAATCCTTATCTCGCGGCCTCCGAAAAATGTTCGTTTCTTGGTCCTGTGTGAGGGTGATAATTGTGTTCGTTCCCTTCCTCGACCCCCCACCACCTCCAAAATCACCACAGCTTCTCCTCTACCCACTTCCGTTGTCACAGGCTGAGTCCAGAACTAGGCCTCAAGGGAGTTAGGATTTCTAAAGCAAGCTGTCCGGATGAGGCCTGGGTAGACCTGGACGTGTAGATGATGACTCGGGCTGCTTGTGTACCCAGCAACTGGTCTGGACCATTAGGGGCGCCTGGGGCAGAACTTGTAATTGTTTAGGTTTCTTGCTAGTATTTGGATCTTGAGTTTTGTTCCACTCCCTTCCAGCCAGAGACTGAAAATCCACACATGTGGATAACTTTAAACTTCTCACAGGGGCCTCGTGTAAGGTTTACGCGCTCCGCCAAGATACACCGGAATGCTGTGTCAGCAACGATGTTTTCACGAGCCTTGTGACTTGAGGGCAACTAATCCTGCTGAAAAGGTATTACTAAATCAGCAGAATTGTTTATTTACATTTCTGTGGCGTAAAAAGGGAAACGTGTATGTGGAGGAACTGAAAAAAGTGGAAACGCACATTCTAACTTGTCAAGTAAATGCCAAAAAACGGCGAATATTTTACTTCCATTGTTTTCGAATGTGTCTAAGGTAGGAATTTAACATGTTCAGAGACTTGTCTCTCCTCCACACCCTTTAGTGTGATCTCATATATGCTCTTTCTTCACCTTCTCGCACGCCTCTGGTCAGCTTCCTTCATTTTCTGATGCCTGCATTCACCCTCTCCTTACTCGTACACACACTGTCTCTCTCTGCCTCTCTTTCTCTCTCTTGCTCCTGTCTCTCACACGCCTCACCTTGGCACCCCTTTCTATGTGCCCTTCAGAGCCCACCTGCTGCTGCCACATTCAGGGGTTTCCTGGAAGGCAGTGCCGGGCGCTCAGCTTCTCTGTGGTACCGTAGGGAGGTCTCGCTGCCTGCCTCTGTGACAGGCGTAGTGCCAAACTGCCCTGTATAGACAGCAGGCGCCTCGTGCTTCCACTCACCACACCACACCTCACGCACGCACCTCTCTGGATACCCCTGCAAGCGCGAGCCCCACGCGACCACCTTCTTTGCTGCACTAGTTGCAGGGATTAACTCTTGCAACCCGGGCTCCCTCCCACCCATCACGGCAGTCTCTTTTCACAGAGGGCGCCCTCCATTCTAGCACGCCCGGCCTCCCATAGGCTTTTGCGCGCTCCACTGCTCTGATTCCAACTGTGCCAAGATCATAACGCACTCTTCTCACATTGGATGCTCTCCACTCATGAAAACCCCACCACCATATATGAGAATCGGACTACAACCCCCCTCGCCCCCCCACTGACAATAGAGACCCGCCACCCAAAATACTACTCCATCCACTCATGGAAGCTGTGGTCTGAACAGCTGCAGAACAAGGTGTAAGCGCTAGTTGTCTCATCGTTGTCACCTGAGCGCTATACAAATACCATATGAGGTAACATCACAATTGAGAGCCGTTGGCCCCGAGCGATGTAGCGCCCGTTATTCGTCCCTCCTTTCAGGCGCATCTACAGACCTTTCCCTGCCTGGAACTGCCAGCAATAAAACAAACTCTGGTGTTTCTGAAAACTCTAACCCATTTTCCAAATCTGGGAGTGAGTCCCAACATCTGCACACATTAGGAAATACGTGTTTTCCTCAGATAAACTTTGCACTGCGTGCACTGGTGACCGTGCAGTACAAGGCCCTGGCTTGGGTTCAGCTGCTTGTTGCCATGTCTGGTGTGCCTCGAGGCCCCTCCGCTGGCACATGCTTCTGGTCTGTACACAGCTGGAGCCTTGGACTTCTCTTCCTGTCCCTTAGCCAGGGGTCAGCTGGAGTTCAGAACGAGCGCCAGCATACGTTTCAGTTTTTGCCACCACGCATCATTTGTGTGCTCTTTCCTCAACCCCCCAGTCCCCCTTGTGGCCCGGTGTTTCATGCCCAAACACAGGGGCCGGGACTTCTTTGCACGCAGGTGGCCTCCCTGTGCGCGCGCCTCTGCGGCTGACCTATCACCGCGGCCCGCGCGCATTCGGAGCACTTTCTGTTTCCTGTAAGCGGGTCTGCATGCGTTCTGGAGCCCACTGCGGCGCTGCCCGGGCCTTCGTGCCTGCACAGGACGAGTTAAGTCACTGGCACAACCCCCGCATTCTTGCCTGGATCGCTCCCTGGGTTCATTGTGGATTTTTTGGCCCAGAAACACGTTTCTCATGCATGAGGCCTTGCGAAGGGGCCTTGGCGGTAGCCCCTGCTTTGTCTGGCCGGGTTCCACTTCTGTTCTCCTAAGTCCTGGTGTGAACCGGAAGCATACTGCATCTTCTCTTGTTTCTATCACTGTCCACCTTTCCACCCCCCAATAAATAGACGGGGCCGTACTCACATCCTTGAAACACTGACTACTTTTGTTTCCCTTTGCCACCACCCCAGAAATATCCTCAAGTCACTGATTATCATATTTGTAGCGCTATCTGCCACTGGTAGGGCCTCCCAGCGCGTATGCACTGTGTATACTGAGGACTGGTTGACTATCTGTAGAACTTGCTCTGAATGTCAGAAACGAGGCTTTCTTGACTGACGGTTTTATGCAGCGTCTGATACGTTTTGCTGTCTTTGACGGGATAGTGTTGTTATGAAGCATCCCGGAACAAACTTTATCGACCTCGGAAGGATGGAATGCAGAGTCAACGGATTCCAACTCACGGCCAGACGTCAGCTGAGCCATCTAACGATTTTACAATGTATTATTCTTTCTCCCGCAGCCCCCTTTCCTGATCGGGAATGCAATCTACGCGGGCTCCACAAGGAGTTCTTCGATAGGCTGCACAGACTAACCAATCAGGCTACCAGAAATGGAACTAAGTGGCCCCAGCATCACAGCCACTGGCTCCCGGCGGAGCAGTGATGAAATGCAAGGCTCTCGCCTCGTTCCCAAGCAAAGGTCACGGGTATGTGCAAAACTGACCCTTCTACCAAGAGACATCTCGTCCACCGGCCAAGAACCCTGAGCAGGCCCGAGGCCTCCCACTCGCTGTATTCTAACTGCCCTCCGTCTTTCTGGATGAACTCCCCTGCTGTACTGCTAAATGTGCCTTAAAATACCTTAGGCAAACGAATACACATGCTGGTTTATGCTGAGCGCCTACCAGGTGCCAGTGTGCTGTACAGTAATAGTGCCTCCCTGACTGCCGAGGCTGTCCACGACGTGACTACCTTTCCGGGGTCTGATCTCTCTTTGAAGACCTGGGTCTCCAAAGTCTAAAACACGCGCTTCTTTCAGCGGAAGGGTACTTCATCGACCCACAATAGTGCCGTAGCCAATCACGGTTGGACTCTCTCGGTTCTGTTTATTTCGGTGGCTAAATACATTCTTATAATATATCCACAGTTATTAATGACACATGTGCTTCAGCAGGAGCAATGCCTATTACAGGGGGAGAGGAGGCTGCCACAGAGGGCATCTAGGATGGCACCCGATGGCTCTCGGTGGCAAGAAGGTTTGTTGATGGGAGGGCGGGGGTTAAGTTGGTTGTCACGCCCACTGCTTTTATTGTATTGGTTATGAGCCTGTCGGAGGCGGAACTTCCACACTGATGAACGGCTGTAGCTTGAAATAAAACTATATAGTGTAATGTGGCTTCAGGGCACTTCTGGCTGTTAAAGGCCCTCTCCCTAATGTCCAGTAACGCGCTGAAGGTCAGGGCCTATAATGGGAGGAGGCCCTGTGAGCCAGTCCAGCCTGAAGCAGGAAGGCTGTACTGATAGTGGACCATTCCACCAAGGTGGGCAGACACAGGCTGGCATTTTGGAGCAGAAGGCAATACTATCTCTTATTGGCCCTCTGCCACTCCACTGTCTCCAATGGAGCCCCACCGTTCTCATTTTGCACTACGGCATTACAGCCTGCTGCCGGGGGCTATACCAGCTGGTAAGGCCCTCTCCCCCAGTTATAGACCTAAACCACGAGCGAGGACCTTCAACGAGGGCAAGCGCCTTTACCGATCAGTGTGCCCTGATGGATAAGAGCTAAAATACTATTGGAACATCCCACCGTCGGAGGGTAGAACGTTTTAAATGACACAGGCGGAAACAGAACGAAAAACGATGGAATGTTGGTGCATGGGGCCCATATCCTCCGTTATTGGCCCTTCGCCCCTCCGCATGCCATCTTCCTTATATACAAGATCTGAAAACGTGTATGTGCCGATATATGTCATTACAACGCTATAAAGTGGTAATCAGATGAGTCACCTGACATTAACCGTCATTTCATTCGAAGCGTTTCGTTCACGAGCTTTGGAAACAAAGTTGCTCTTATACTTCCGTGTTGTGGGCCTGACTCCCTCCCCTGCCCTGGCACCGACCACCCACCAGGGGTTAATTGTACGGATCGAATCGACGTCGAGGTTTCCTAATCCTTGCTTCTTACCCCGAGGTCTGCCCGCAGGACCCTGTCACACTTGCATGCTGCTGTCTGTCTCTTTGCAGCCTCTTTCCACTCTCCGTGTCGTCCTTAAATGGCCTAGCCACGCGCCGGGCCTGGAAGTGACCGGGGCACTCCCAGTTTAGTGCGCTGACTTTCACCGGAACCCCTTAGACCCTCGAAGGGCCCCGCAGGTCGGGAACCCCCCCAATATCCGAGGAGGCACACCTGTGACACACTGCACCCAGAAGGCTTGTGGTCAGGCTCCGTGTCCCAAAATGTCCCCTCTTAGGCTTTGGTGAAGTGGCAGAAAGTGAAATGCAGACACCAGCTCTGAAGATGGGGTGCATGTGAAGGTGGGGCCTAGCGCAGCAAGTCTGCAGGCCGGCTATCTTTGTGGGAATTGGGTAAGAGGCGCTATGTGGAGAGCGCTGTGTTCCTTAGATACTCTATGCCTGTGGCCTTTTAAGTGCAGAAAAGGTAAGGAAAACACCCAAAATATAAGGCGGTTAGAGAAAAGCTATTATTGAATGCATTGTGTTTAAAATGTGCCTTCTGGTCTTGGAATATCAGCCGTGATCTTAAACAGGCAACACTCATGTATTTTTGTCCCTGTCGAAGTTTGCTTTTCTTTTGCTCACAACATTTAAAAAAAGCTATTTAGATTTCAAAAGAGTTGTAGCATGGGGCTTTTATGACCTCCTCCGCCCCGGCCCGACACTCCGTGAACTGGATCTGCAAAGATCATTCCAGTCCTTTGCGCACACATTGGTCTCCGTCCAGGCCCTCGCCCTCGCCCACATGCGCGTGCCCTGGAGGGCAGCTCTGGGCATGCACGGCCCCGCTCCCTGCCACTCCCGAACATTCACCCCGGCGCTCCCTGTGAGCAGACCAGGGGAGCACAGGCCAAGGTTGGGGCACGCCGGTGCGGGGGTGTATTCTACTCTGCACTATTGAGGGTGGACTCTTATCCATCACTTCCCGGGTACTAGTGCGCGTGTATGCACACTTGTGATTGGCGGATTGGTACCACCATTGTAAGCACTAGAAAATCATACCACTGGACCCGGAGCAGCTCTCAGTGTTAGCAGATTACACGGTCTAGAGCCGCTCTCACCAACGTCACACCGCCCAGAGCGACCTCTGGCAGGATTCAACCTACCACAGCTGAGGCAAGAAATGTACCATCCCCGTCAGAAGGATTATATGGTTTAGAGAAGGTATTGGCACGATTATGTCGTCTAGAGTGCCTGTTGGCAGGATTACACCCTCTAGCGCGGCTGTTGGCAGGATTACGCTCTCTAGCGCGGCTGTTGGCAGGATTAGGCCGTCGAGAACAGGCGTTGACAGGATTACGCGGTTTTGGGCGGCTGTTGGTAGGATCACTCCGTTTTGAGCGTTTGTTGGCGGAATTACGCCATGTAGAGCATCTGTTGGCAGGAATATGCCATCCATGGTGGCTGTTGGCAGAACAACACAGCCAGTTGTAAGGTTCCATGGTCTAAAATGGGTGTATATAAATCCACGGGTGCGGAATCCATTCCAGATTTCCTGGATGTCCACATAAAATACATTTGCATACAATTACTGTAAATGAAGCTCATTTGCATTGCGCAGTCGGTGGTGGGGCTGAGGATGTGGCATCCAGCTCTGCTGGACACAGGTTGAACAGCCCTGGTCCAGGATAGCTTTGCCGGATCACCGAGGTGATGGGGCCAGAGCCTTCTGTGCACTGAACATCAGGGTCCTCTACGTTATGCGGGTAAAAGACTCACTGGGTTCGGGGGCCCCTCGCTTTGCCTGACCTGGCCTCTTCCTTGCTCTGCAGCCTCTTGTCTTTCCATCCCCTGTCTGTGGGGTCATTGATGGTAGGTCCTTGGTGGGGCTTGGATGACCCATGACAGCTCCAGCGTTACTGCTGGCACCTGACGGGTTAACAATTGTGCCTGCTGGTTGATCAGGGAAGTCTGTGGATTTATCTACCATGCCTGCTGGGATATTCAATCTCCAAATAATATTCAAATGGGAGGCGGGAACGTATGCGACCTGAACGGAGACAGCAAAACGGCCCTGATGAAGTCCCTATAAGGGATGAAACGCGTTGGATGGGTCTATGAGAAGGTGTCTGGAAATTGAAATAATAAAGGATTATGAAAATGATACAAGTATTTGGAGATTGATTGAAAGAGAAGAAAGAGAAAGAAAGACTTTACATAAAAGCACTTAGATCAAAAGTGATTGCAGCTGCCAATAATATAAGCCTGCAAGGATTCGTTTTCTTGATTGTGTTATTAATTAAAGGCTACAGTGTTTCCCTCCTATTGAATAACATTTGAAAAAATAACTTAGCTGCTCAACTATATTAACTTATTACAGTTACATTCTGATGTCATAAGTCTGACGTAAATCGCTTTGCTAAACATTACATTCATACTGTTCGCAGTGCATTGAAAAATAAGGTTAGAGCGCTCGATCTCGAAGCGGGGGAACATGCTTCGAGTCTCGGCAACGTCGCTCAACATCCTGTGATTCTGGGCAAATCACTTAATCTCCCTGTGCCTAACAAAAATGAATGTGTCCTCATGTAACGCAACTGGTGCTCATGTAAAGCGCTCTGATACCCGATTTCTCGGGTCTAGTTCGCGCTATATAAAACTATATAAAAAATAAAAAAATAAAAAAAGAATGCGGGTAAGGGCCTGGTGTCATTCCTGTTTCAATCTACCTGCCACGGAGGTAGAGTGAAAAGAGACAAAGACTGACACAAGTTCCTGCTCTAGAATTTCATATGGTAATAATATCCAATAGAAACAATCTAGAAGGTCAATCCTTAGGTAGCGGCAGTAGGACGTGCTCAACTGTAGGACTCAGGAAATAATCATAAAAATCAAAGATGGCTTAGTACTCTGTACAGCGAGAGTGCCGAGCGCTTGTCGCTACCATAAAAGAATTATGGTGTCGGTTACATTATTTATTGTCTCTCTTTGTGTAATTTATGGTACCTGCTGGGTTATTTATGGTGCATGTTGGGTTTTCAAGGGTCTATGTTGACTTAGCCATGAGTTCCTGTAGTGCTTTAGAATGTGTTTAGAGTCTTTGTTCATGTCTCTTGAATTCTTAATGTTACTGGTTCCTTTTGGGTTATGGATGATGAAAGCTTGTTATCACTGATGTGCGTTTGGTCATTATTGGTTGCTGGTGGATTAGTGGTGTTGCCTGTTGCATTACTGAATATTTATGTTGGGTTATTGATGGTATCTACTGGCTATTTATGGTGCACGTTGGCTTACCATCGATAAGTGTTGGCTGATCCATGTTTGGCTGTTGGTGTATGAAGGGTATGTATGTATTGTGGCTTTAGAGAGTGTTTATGTCTGTTGGAGTAGTAATGTGACAAGTTCCCGTCGGATTATGGATGATGCTTGTTGGATTATTGATAGGTGGTGCTGGATTTCTGATGTTGCCTGTTGCATTATTATTGGTGTCTGTTGAGTTATCAGTGCTATCTCCTGGGTTACTTTACGTTATTTATGGTGCATGTTGCATTATTAGTGGTATGTGTTGGCTTATCCGTGGTGCCTGTTGGTGTATGAATGGTATGTATGTATAAATTCTATAGAGACTTTGTTTATGCCTGCACGATTACTACTACTGTGTAAGTCGCCTTTGGGTTATGGGTGGTGCTTGCTGGGTTATTGATGGCTAGTGCTGGATTGTTGCCTGTTGTGTTACAAATGGTGTCTGTTGGGATGCCAAGGGCGTTTGAAGGTTATCTATGGCACTCATGTAGGTGGGCACAGCATCAAAGCCTCCAGCCCAGTACAAACCACATCCCTGGCTCTCCCCGCGGTCCGATCTGAATGGCAGCTTAGAAGGGAAACGGGCACTGCCCTACTTCTCGCATCCTTGACACCGTTTTGAAAACAAAACAGAGCATGCAGCACCCTACCAAATGAAGACGGTCTGTGGAAGGCAGCATGAGCATAAATCAATTCGGATTTCTCTTTGCCTTCCACTAAACTGTACATGCAGAACAAGACAGTGAAGATAGATCTAGGGATTGCAGCCCGCCTGAAATTCACGGATTGGCGGTTTGGGGCCTGTAAACACTGGTGGAGCCCCGTGACCTAAGCGCCCTGCTAGAGTGTGGTATTGGCTCTATTGAGGTGTGTGGCATCTTGTGAAATAGCTGTGTTTGTGCGGTTGGGGAGCCAGTGACATGAACCCACAGCAGGCGCTGCTCCCTCGCAGTGAACTTGGTTCTAGGCAGGACACAGTTGTATCTCAATCCATATAATATGCTGGGTTGCTTTTTACTCATTCTGCAGATATTCGTTATTTTTTATTCTGTGGCCCCCTCTGACACGTGCTTCTCCAGACTTGTTTGGGAATATGTTTTCTAGCAGCTATGGGGCATGTTGTCACCTTCTGGGTGACACCAGGGCCCGGGGTCTGAGGAGGCACATTCAACATTGAAGATGCTGGGGCGCGTCCTTCCTGTGACGTGTGTGATGAAGCCCTATGAGCCCAATGGGCGTTGCGCGCCTGATGATAAACATGATACTTCTTGAAGTTGCTTGGCTGGTATTGTAACTGTTAAGACGAAACCAGGTCCCTAGGTTGACTCTCTTTGATTTATGTGAGCTTCCCATCTCTACTGTCAGCTGGGTCACTGTTAGATTGTGATGACCCCAGGGGTTTATGGGTGGCGTCTGTTTTGTTACCAATGAGAACGTGTTGCAGTATTGACGACCTGTGGGGGTATGGATGCTTTCTGTTGGGAAGTGTTTGGGGCCTCATTGGTTATGGATAGGGCCTTTTGGGTTATTGTTGCCTTTCTGAAATATTGGGTCTGTGGGTTTTTAATGACTACTGTGTGTTAAGGATGGTGTCTGTTGGTTGTTTTCAGCACCTCTTTAGTTATGAATGGTGCTTGTTGGATTGTTGGTGACCCCATTGAGTAGAGGATGCTGTCTGCTGGGTTGTGATTCTTGCATTTTGGTTTATGGCTGGGACATAATGGGTTACTGATGAACTCTGTAGGTTATGAATGGTGCCTGTTTGGCTGTAGTGGGTGTTTCATGGGCTACAGGTGCGGCCTGTTGGGCTATTAATAGCCACTATGTTGTACAAATGCTGTCTGTTGAGTTGTGCTTGTTGCCTCATGGGTTACAGGTGGGGTCTGCTGGGTTATTGATGACTCCTGTGGGATATGGATGTCGCCTGTTGGCTGCGGTTGGCGAATGTTGTGTAAAGAATGTTGCCCATTGGATAGTTGAAGACCCATTTGGATTATGAAAGCTGTCTGTTAGGTTGTGGTTGGCGCATTTTGGGTTATGGGTTTTGCTTGTTAGGTAGCTCATTGCCACATTGGTTTGTGGGAGCTGTCTGTAAGGTTGTGGTTAGTCCCCCTTTGGTCGTGGAAGGGGTCTGTCATGTTGTGATTAGAACTTCAATAATGATTGATGGTTCCTGGCGATCTATCGAGGTTGCACGTATAGTGTGTTTGAAGATATTGCTTGTGTGTTGGATTGCACATTGTACATACAGCTCTAAGCCATATCCAATGTATTTTACAGGAACGATGCCGGATGTTGAGCGAGCAGATCCAGGCAGGTGGCCGCCCGCCGTCGCTGCAAGCACGCTCCACCGGCCCAGCCGAGGGACTGCAATCGAGGCACCGGTCGAGAGGAAGAAATCGTTCTTCGAGCGCTGTTGCGGCTGTTGCAGCAGCCAGGCTGAGGACGATTATTCTAGCACGTATAGAGGACACGGGACAGGGGGCAGGGACGGGAGGGACACAGACCATGGCGGAGACGGGCACGGAGGCCGAGACGGGCACAGAGGCGTGGATGAAGACGGCACACCTTTGGACGCAGTGCCGACCAGAGAGACGAATGGTGAGCGACAACCTGTAGTGCGCCTCAGTCACACACGTGCACTTGCGAAGAGTGGCGGCTGGTCTCACGCGCACAGCGGGGCCATTCATTCGGCGCCCTCCCCTCTCTGCAGTCTGAGGGCACTCCTCTAATGTGGGCTTTTCCCTCTGGGGACGGGGATTTATATTTAGTTTCACCTGATGAGGGGAGGGAGAGAGCACACCCCGCAGGGGCAGAGCACTCATCTATTGACGCTGACACCCACGTCAACGGGGAACAGAGCGCCACCAAGGCGTGACAGCTCGCCTCGTTTGGGTGAGGGCCACGTTTGATGTGGTCCTACCTAGCACCTGCTTAGAATCACACTGGGACCGACCACCTTCCATGAGGGCCGGGCACAGCTTTTTCCACAGATGGGAGATAGCCCTCCTTTGGTGGGGGCTAGGGTCCAGCCTATTCTTCAGTGGGAGGGAGAGAGAGCACTGCCGCTGCGGGGCCAGAGCGCACATTTATCCTTAGATGGCAGACAGAGAGCCTTCCATGAGGGCCAGAGCATACATTTTACTCAGATTTGGAGGGGGTGGGGGGGCGGGGGATCTATGGCGTGGAGTAGAGCTCTTCTTTGCCCCAGAACGCCCTCGCTCGCCCTGCCACCCCTGACGGCCTCCATGTTTTCCCTCCTCAGATGACATGCTCGTGGTGACCGGCGTGGACCTCATGAAGGACAGGAGCGGCCGGAACCGCTGCGACCACCACACCAACGAGTACGAGTGCGACGACCTGATCGTGCGGCGCGGCCAGCCCTTCCAGATCTGCCTCCAGCTCAAGCGGCCCTACAACGCCGAGGGCGACCAGGTCATCCTGCAGTTCCAGATCGGTGAGTGTGGCCGGTGCAGGGGTGCGGTGGGCGCCTGACGGAGAAGCTCCGAGGTCTCGCCGAAATCAGCGCTCCGAGCGCCTACACTGACCTGTGCTCTGAAACCAAATGCCCTGCGCTGAGCGCTAGACTGAATTTAACCAGAACTCCCACACTGACCACTAAACTGAAACCGGAGCTCCTAGCCAGGCCCCTGCACTGAAACCAGATCTTCTACACTGACTTATGAGCTCATGCACTGACACTAGCTTCTTACACTACCCTGACACTGAAACCTGAGCTCCTACAGCAACTCCTACACCGCAGCCTGATTCCCGACTCCGACTCCTGCAATGAAACCAGAGCTCACTTGTTCAAACCATCTCTCATCAAAACCAGAGGGACAACGCCGACTCTATAACTAAAAACAGCACTTCTACACCCCCTCTCCCAGCTCCCTCACAGACAGCACATCCGCTACAGCTCCCTCACAGACAGCACATCCGCTACAGCTCCCTCACAGCTGGAACTCGCTACAGCTCCCTCACTGCGGCGCTCCATGCAGCACCTAAAACAATAACATCCACTACAGCTCCCTCACAGCCGACACTATCACAACACTCCTTCACACCTGGTGCGCTCCCTGCAGCTCCCTCACATCCGACACTATCACAACACTCCTTCACACCTGGTGCGCTCCCTGCAGCTCCCTCACAGCCGACACTATCCCAACACCCCTTCACACCTGGTGCGCTCCCTGCAGCTCCCTCACAGCCGACACTATCACAACACCCCTTCACACCTGGTGCGCTACCTGCAGCTTCCTCACAGCCGGCACTATCACAACACTCCTTCACACCTGGTGCGCTACCTGCAGCTCCCTCACAGCCGGCACTATCACAACACTCCTTCACACCTGGTGCGCTACCTGCAGCTTCCTCACAGCCGGCACTATCACAACACTCCTTCACACCTGGTGCGCTACCTGCAGCTCCCTCACAGCCGACACTATCACACCACTCCTTCACACCTGGTGCGCTCCCTGCAGCTCCCTCACAGCCGGCACTATCACGCCGGCACTATCACACCACTCCTTCACACCTGGTGCGCTACCTGCAGCTCCCTCACAGCCGGCACTATCACGCCGGCACTATCACACCACTCCTTCACACCTGGTGCGCTACCTGCAGCTCCCTCACAGCCCGCACTATCACACCACTCCTTCACACCTGGTGCGCTCCCTGCAGCTCCCTCACAGCCGACACTATCACAACACTCCTTCACACCTGGTGCGCTCCCTGCAGCTCCCTCACAGCCGACACTATCACACCACTCCTTCACACCTGGTGCGCTCACGACACTATCACAACATCCCTTCACACCTGGTGCGCTCCCTGCAGCTTCCTCACAGCCGGCACTATCACAACACCCCTTCACACCTGGTGCGCTACCGGCAGCTCCCTCACAGCCGGCACTATCACACCACTCCTTCACACCTGGTGCGCTCCCTGCAGCTCCCTCACAGCCGACACTATCACACCACTCCTTCACACCTGGTGCGCTCCCTGCAGCTCCCTCACAGCCGGCACTATCACACCACTCCTTCACACCTGGTGCGCTCCCTGCAGCTCCCTCACAGCCGGCACTATCACAACACTCCTTCACACCTGGTGCGCTCCCTGCAGCTTCCTCACAGCCGGCACTATCACACCACTCCTTCACACCTGGTGCGCTCCCTGCAGCTTCCTCACAGCCGGCAATATCACACCACTCCTTCACACCTGGTGCGCTCCCTGCAGCTCCCTCACAGCCGGCACTATCACACCACTCCTTCACACCTGGTGCGCTCCCTGCAGCTCCCTCACAGCCGACACTATCACACCACTCCTTCACACCTGGGTGCACTCCCTTCAACTCCCTCACAGCCGACACTATCACACCACTCCTTCACACCTGGTGCACTCCCTTCAACTCCCTCACAGCCAGCACTATTTCACCACTGCCCCAGCTTTCTCACAGCTGGACTCCTTCCTCGTAGCTCCCTCGCTGCCGGCGCTCCCTACAGCTCCCTCACCACTGGCGCGCCCTCACTGTCCTTTACAGCTCCATTCAGGGACGTTTTAAGGATTTTGGGGGCCCTGGGCCAAATGTATTTTGGGGGCCCCTGTTGGGAACAGCTTTGATGTTATGATCCAGTTTCAGCTCTTTCATGTCCTCTATGGGCAAATTCTAAATGTAGTACATATGAAATTCAGGGATATGTGTTTTCAGGTTTGTAACACAGCAGCAGCTCCTAGTATTACTGCAAATAATCTCCGTGACACCCTCCCATTTCTCATATGTGAGGTCCTGTATTGATCTAAAAGAAACTTTTTTTATGGATGTTGTAAGAAAGAAATACAAATGTCTGTAATAGACTCTCACACATTAGAAATAAATAATAGAAAAACGCTATTTACAACAATCTGTTAAAAAATGATTTAAGGTCATCAGGGCAAGACTCTGCAGAACAGAGCTGGCTCTATTAGGGGGCCCCCTGAAAGGCTGGGGCCCTGGGCCAGAGCCCACTTTGCCCATGCCTTAAAACTTCTCTGGCTCCATTCCCTCCTGCCCCACAGCTGTCACCTTGAGCCCCTTCATACGGTACCGCCGCAGTGTCTCTCCCTCGTAACCCACCTGCCCCTAGACAACCTTGGGGCCCAAACCGACACCATATCCTTCCTGTTCTGGGGTTATGGTAGCCGGCGCCCCTACACCTCCCGGCGGACCCGTTCCTCTCCTTGGGGTCCGCCGAGCCTCGCAGACTTCCACCGGCTGTGTTTTGCCTGCTTTGGTCTGCCTCTGCAGGGTGCGGCCCCTCACGTTCTCCATGGTCCAGCCGCGCCCCTCTGTGGCTCGCTTGTCTGCTTAGGCCTGTAGTTGAGGCTTGGCTGGGCCTCCCTCCCTCCAGGCTGGTAATTAGCGCCTGGAGTAAAGTCTGTCAGCCCCAACAGACTGTACTGTCAGACGGGTGCCTCTGAGAGGCTGGAGGGGCTTGGGGCAGAGTCATTCATACATCAGGTATACACTTATACACTCAGAATGTGGTAGACCAGACCACCCATGTGACTGACCCTAAAATTAGCCCTCTCGTCCATGCCGTACCACCCGCCTTGCATAGTTTCTATGACTCGGCCTTGCCCAACAGTCCTATCAGAGACACTGCCCCTACGTGGCTGACTGTCCCAACAGCCTTACTAAGGCGAGTCTGTATGTGCCTGACCGTGCCCAAGCCTACGTACCTTACTGGGAAATTGTGAAGTACGGAAGCCTTGATGGGGACCAGGGCCTTGTGAAACTGTGGGGGCTCCGACCGTACACTGGGCAGAGGGGAGATATAGCAGGGTAAAGCCTCGGTGATGACTGGGCCCTGGCGTGAAATGACGGATCTCCTGGTTGGCCTGGGAGTGGCGGGTGATATGCTGAGTCGCTCGAGGGGCAGGCGCGGTACACCGCTTCTGAGGTGAGGTTGGTGGGAAAGGGAACATCGACAACCACAGGGCACTATCGAGGGTGAGTCTGGGGACACGCCCGGGGAGACAGAGACACGGGAGGGCGCGGTTCGCGAAGTTATCCGGTACAGTGCACGTCCCTGGGTGACATGGTGACGTAAGACTGCGCACAGCAGTGCCTTCCTGTTCCGCAGCGTAATCACGGCTCTGCGCTGACACTCTGTGTGGTACTGTGGCACGTCGGTTCACCGACTGTAGTAGTAGTAATAAGAAATGACTGTGATCTCAGACGAGCCATTCACCTCTGTGTCTCAGTCTAACCCCAACTCTGCCTCAACCTCGTGTGACCTCTCTGGCTCTGCCACTGACAGTTGGCCAATCCCAGCTGACTGACTGTGACCCCAGATGAATCAAATTCTCTTCCTATGCGTCAGTTCAGCCCTGGCTCTGCCAAACTGTGTGGACTCGGGCGAGTCCCTGCAGATCCCAGCGCTTCGGTGCCATCCAGTTCACCCAGCTTCCGTTTGTAATCTCAGCAAGCCCCCCACACCCCTTTCCGTACCTGTGCATGAGTCTAATGCTAGCGCTGCCTCTGACGCTCTCTGTGGCCTTAGGCAAACCCCCCACTACCCTGACTGTTTATAAGCCTGCGCGAGTCCATTCACCTTCCCTTGCCTCACTCTAACTCGAGCTCTGACTGTGTGTGATCATAAGCGAGTCCCTCCAATAACTACTGTTTTCTCTCCTTGCAGGAAATTCCGCTCAGGTGTCCAAGGGCACGATGGTCTTGGTGCCGCAGGTGCGCGAGTTCGACAATGGCCAGTGGGGGTCACAGGTGTGTGAGTCGACCGGGAACCAGGTTACCCTGTGGGTGAATACTTCAGCCCAGGCTCCTATCGGCAGGTGGCAGATGCTGGTGAAAACCCAGTCACGGGGTGGCAGCTATGTAATGCCCAGGGACCCCAAACACGCTCTCTACATCCTCTACAACCCATGGTGTCAATGTAAGTACCTCATCGCTGTCTCCTTTCCTCCCCTACACACCCATGTACACTACTTTCAACACCACCTATTCTCCTTCACTGGTTCTTTCCGTTTCCCCTCCTTTCATCCTCCATACCACCTCCTTCTTTATCGTTATCCCTGAGCCTCGCTCTTCCCATCCCGTACCCACAATGCCCACTCCTCAGCATGTCATGACTATTTAATTTATTTCCCGTTTCATTCTCATGTCCGCCCACTTTGTTATCGTTAACTCATGATTATCTCACAACAGTCTGCGTCATTGCTGGACCCTTGAGTTCAGCATCTTAATCAGTGCCCACTCCTGAGTAAGTATTCACTGTAACCTTTTGTTATTCCATTTTTCTCATACCCTTCATTATTAAAATCCCGAGTACCTAATCGTTGTCTCCTTTCTTTACCACTTTTACCCTGAAATCCTTCTTCCAGTTCCAGTTCTTCCAGTTCTAAAACTTTTAGGAAAGGCCTGTCATCTGTTCCCAAAATCATATTAAAACCCTACATGTACATTCTAAAATACTCCAGACCCCTTGAAGCAGATGACGCCTCCTTCTCGATCACAGAAGAATTTCTCTCAGAACTTCACTTTGACAGAGAAGCAAATGCCACTGGCTTTTCTTCAGTGCCATGAATCTGAGAGAGTATAGCACCCAGACCAATCGCACTGGCATCTACAGTCACCATCGTTTTCCATCTGACATTAAAGGACAACAGACTGCCTGCATTTTCAACTGCAAAAACAACAATTGATGGACAGAATGCAGAACAATGTCATACATTCACCCCAGTACAAAGATCTGGGCCTAAATCCATCGTTTTTTTGCTCACCATGCCATTCCAGTTTGGACCCAGCCATATGCAAATCAGTCTTGACCCTGCGCCCAATGGGAACAGTCCAGCCCGAACTGCCAGGCCAGGTCCTCCCTGGACTGGAAACAAGCATCCTAGGACCGGTTTCGGGCTTTCAGAACCTCATCAGCCAGGATAGCTTGACTCCAGTGGCATGGAGAGCACGGGACCCACGTCTGGGCATACCCGTCCCACTCGGGGTGACAAATGCAAAAACAACAATTGATGGACAGAATGCAGAACAATGTCATACATTCACCCCAGTACAAAGATCTGGGCCTAAATCCATAGTTTTTTTGCTCACCATGCCATTCCAGTTTGGACCCAGCCATATGCAAATCAGTCTTGACCCTGCGCCCAATGGGAACAGTCCAGCCCGAACTGCCAGGCCAGGTCCTCCCTGGGCTGGAAACAAGCATCCTAGGACCGGTTTCGGGTTTCCAACTGCTGCATTTATTTTTTAAACACTTCTGGTTGTAAATCCTCCCACGGAAACAACATTCCCTTCCTAAGCAGTATAGGTAAATTTTCAGGTCTAGCTGCAAAATCTGCTACAAATTTACAATAGTATTTTATTGACCCCATGTAAGAATGGAGCTGCTCTTCATCTCCTGGAATGGCATCATTGATGTTTGTATTCACAGGATCAGTTCTAGGCTTTACCCCCTCAGCTCAAATGAAATAACCCAAATATTTCACTTTGTAATAATGTAAACTTATCTCTTCCTTAAATGAGATCGGCATCAGTGAACGGATCTAAGACGTGTTTCAAATATACACTGTGCTCTTCAATTATTCTTCTAAAGACCAAAATATCTTCCTAAGAGGACAAGACTTTGTCTTGCTGACCAAAATTAACCGACATTAGTTTCTGAAACTCATTGGTGACTGATGCCAAACCAAATAAAAGTCTAGTAAACTGGAAAACTTCTTCAGAAGTTACGAATGCTGTCAATCTTTCAGATTCATGTTGTAAATCAATTTCATGCTAAGCACTCCAATCCAATTTTAAGAAGTACTTACCACCCTTCAACAGGAGAACTATCTCATTGATGTTTGGAAGTGGATAATAATCAGAGACAAGAATCTTATTTCAATGGCGGAGATCTATGCAAAATCTGAAACTACCATCAGCCTTTTCATGATGGCAGTTGGAGAGAGTCACTCAGCAGCTTTCAGATGCTCTATACCCATCTGGTACCATTTGTTTTAACATTTGTTTTACATTTTCTCTAATGAAAATTGGTATTTTCCCAGGCTTGTGCCTGACAGCTGCTACATCACACCGTAAAACAATTTTATGTACATATCCCATAGTCAAATCTAGTTTTGAATCAAAAAAGTTCTTTAAATTGCCTACATTTCCTCAATGTTGGTATCCTCAATTCCCATCTGTTGCCAGGGGATTTAAGATTATGTGAAGATCAAGTTAATGCAACCAAGCAAAGATAGGTGGTCCTCTCCTGGCTACATATGCCTTTCTTTCTACTCTTCTATCTCAAAGTTTAATAGATCCCCACATATAACCTAGAACGTCAACATCACTTTCTTGATAACCTTAATGGTTGATGTCTTTTGGGATTAGCTTTACACCAGATCATGTAACTTCAAACATGTCCTGTGGAATAATTGTGTCTAATGAGCATGAGTAAGCCATCAAAGCCATTTCTCTGCCATTCACCTGGAAGATGCCTTTGGGACAAAATCTCATTCCTTGTTCATTTTAATGCTCACCGACAGTTGACACTCTTCTTTTGTTCTTCATTCTCATGTTCTACTGCTGCCACTTGAGCCCTTCCTCCGTCTCTACTTTCATGCAAGCAAAGTGTCCTCTTCTTCCATACCTGCAACACTCCTTTCCAATGGCAAAACTCTTTTTAGAACCCAGTTAGTGATACAAACTACCATATCTGTGACAGGGTCTTGTTTTACCACTTGCCATTAAATTGTTAGAACATCTATTGCCTCTCTTTTCAGTAGCTGCAGTTCTGTTGTAAACTGATGTTTTCTTATTGACCACATTAATATAATCTCCAGATTCAAATGTATCTGCTATTTCAGCATTTTTCTTGAAGTTCAACTTTTGCATTTTCTTAATGAATACTTTGCATTCCTCAACAACCTTTGCAATGGCGAACACTTACTTCTTGCCACCCATAATATTTCTTGCATTTTTTTACTAATGCCCGAACAATTAACTGATCTTTAATAAATTAATCTGTCATCTGACCGAATTGACACTTCATTGCTAACTCCCTCAATCTAGCAATAAATTCATCAACAGTTTCACCTTCACTTTGTGATTCCGTATAGAATTTGCACCTTGTCATGGCCATATTTATGGATTTAGCAAATCTCCCTTACAGTCTTTGTTTGACTTCCTTAAAAATATCAGCAATGATGACTTCATCAGCATTAACAGCTGCAAGTAAGTTATTGAAAACATGCTGGCCTTCCTTTACTATGGCACTTAATAATAAAGGTTTTTCTATTCGAGGAAACAGTTAATCCATCAAGTGCTTCAACATAGTTCTCAAAAACCTGATCCACTTTTCCTGTTCTACCATAGGGGGACCAAGTTGCAGGAGAAAGCTTAGCATAATGATAAAAGATTTGATGTAAAAACATAGTTGAATATTATTATAAACTTAAATGTTGGTTCATGCGACTACACGGCTGAAGTTTGTTTGATAGTAGATAAACAAAGTTTCTGCCAATAGTTACGTTTAATGATAATAGAATTGTTAGATGTTGTTGAACCTCATAAGCGTTAGAAGTCAGTAGTGCAATAGAAATGTGTATGGTCTTGCCTTAAAAAAGAAGGTCATCGTGTGGGCTGTCCTTCTGTTTTAAGGGAAGATGGTAGCATGATCGCTCCCTGAGGAGCCTACTGACTGGGAGAATAGCCTGTTGGTGAGCTGAACAAATGTTGTAGTGTTTCCCAAACTGTGGTCTGCGGACCCCCAGGGGTCCGTGACACATTCCCAGGGGGTCCTCAGGCAGCAGTTTTAAAAGCACTGCAAAGTTCCTTGTATAATTAGCAGTTTTCGAGCAACAATAAAAGTGTCAAGATAACGCCAGGGATTAATGTACCTGCTGGAGAGAGATGAGAGTTTTGTCCAGTGGCAGCTTCGACTTATCTAATGAAGCACAGAGGGTTAATATGCCTACTGCAAAGAACGTGTACTATGCATTTTAAAAAACTGTATTTTATGTGCATAGGTCAGTGAGTTACTGCTTTTGTCACAGAGATTCTTTTGTTACTGTGCAGTTCATAAGTGACAATCGTAATCTAGCACAGTGACCTATAAACTGTTATCAAAGAGCTGCTTGCAAACTGCATGGTACAAGTTAGTAATTTATGTTTTTCCCCAGTCTTTCATTATCCTTATGCTGCTAAAAAGGTTTATTTGGGTGGAAATAAATTTTTATTGTTAAAGTCAATGCTAACCACTGTGTTATGTTCTGAATCCTGAGTTTGTGCTTCTGCAGACCAAGCACTCTTTAAAAATGTCTACCAGTATGAATGACATGTGAATCCTACACCTTGTAGTCGCCTTTGCCTTATGTAACATTTTCTATACACTGATTTACACTTATGATTCATTGTCTCTATATGTGTGTGATGTAAAGTGCTCTGACATCCTACAATGGTATGAGAGATGCTATAAAACAAATGAAATACATGTAACAGAGGGGCTATGGAGAGATGAGAGGCACTGTTGGTGGGTGATAATAAGGGAATCATTGAAGAACCCCAACAAAGAATGTCGTAGCCTGGTGCCTAGTAAGGTCGGCATTTACTATTCTTTAAAAGCTAATACAATTCAATATATAATGATAAATGTGTTGTAGAACGCACCATTGTTTCCTAAATTTTCTTGGGGGGAGAGCCTCCCAAAGCCCCCTTTGTAGTGGTCAGGCTCACTCACTGCACTTGGTGTGCACCGTATGGGGACTGGTCTGAAAACATTTGCCAAGGATGCTTTGGGTTTTCAGTCTGGCCCTGGCAGGAGCAGGAGCCCCATACTGCGAAATAAAACCAACCATTTCAAAGTTAGTCACGGAGATGCAGCACCAACCTTCCCATTAAAAATTTTCGTTTTTTGCAAACTCTTTCAATATAAAATACTAAAATCCTTAGAAATTTGAGTATTTGTTTAGTGTGCACACGTGTGTTTATTGTTTTGGAATTACTGTTTTAATATTTGAAATTTAAATCATACAAATTGTTTGGGGGTCCCCGGCTTCCAGTGGTGACTCAATGTGGGTCCTCGGGAGTCAAAAGTTTGGGAACCGTCTTGGCAGGGGGTTGTGGCGTGTGTGAGGAAGCGAGCAAAGTTCATGGTAGGAGGCGTAGCGAGTAGCCTAGTAGGCCCACAGATGTGATAAAGGCATGTGAGGGAGTGCGACAAGTTACTGATTTGCTGAGTTGCTACTGCCGCCATAAATAAATGTATAACCCACTTATCAGGGATGGCTCACACTGAAAAATGCACGGTTGAAGCTTTAAAATAAAGTCTTTCAAGTCGGTGCTGAGGAAATTCAATGTTGTGGATTCAAAAGTCATCATCAGGGTTATGTCTAAGCCTTTTTCTGCCCTGGACAAAATCATTGCAAAATTGTAGTAAACAAGCTGGAGTATTCCTGATGTTAAGGATGATTTATTCAGGCATTAATCTTGTGATGGTGCTCACAGGCTAGCAGATGGGAACAGCTGCCGGTCCAGAACACATGCACAAGGAAAACCATAGAACCTAAAATGTAGGTGTATTTTACAGGGACATCCCATGCTTAATTAAAGATATAACATGCAGCTATGATAAAATTACGTGAACCGGTGATCAGATGCATAAGCCTAGCCTCTTATCCCCACTCTTTTTTCTTCTTCAGTGGATACCGTCTTTATGAGCGACGAGTCCTGGAAGAGAGAGTATGTTCTTAATGAGATTGGACGTCTATACTACGGGACTGAGCAGCAGATTGGCGAGCGCTCATGGAACTTTGGGCAGGTAAGTTACTGAGGGATTCAGGGTCTCGAACAAGGTGCTGGAGATCATTGCAGATATTAACAGCCCACTCTTTCTCCTCAGTTCAATAAAGGGGTGCTCGACGCATGCTTATACCTGCTAGACCGGGCCAGCATGCCTTACCCAGGACGAGGAGACCCTATCAACGTCACCCGGGTGATCTCTGCTCTGGTAAGACCCTCAAAGAGCTGCGATAATTTCCTGATATATATATATATGATACATATCATATGATATGATAAATATATATATATATATATTTATTTTATTAATAAATGGATATTCATTCAACTACACCATCTAAACCCCTAAAAGAATAGTTAATATTAGTCAGATTACTTTCATTTTATTCATACAGTTCATGTGCACATAAGAGTCTTGTCAAACCTATCCCTGAAATTCCAGACTTTGATTACAGTTGTTTTATTTGAAATCAGTATTAGTTTCACAGCACTGTTAAGGTGTTATTCCAAATATCGGTGCTTTTAAGTTGACCTGTCCAAATAATGTGTTTGTGATATTGACTACCAGTACATCAACAATGTAAAACGGGAGCGTTAACCTGTAACTGTAGATTGTGTATCAACCATTGGAAATTGCTGCACCAACTATACACCACACCTGCCAGTCTTCTGAGACGTGGGCTTCGGTAGACTGAGGGATGTGTCAGACACCCAGCCCTCATGGCAGACTTCCTACATCTGGCTTGGAGCGGCTCTAGGATCCAAAATTACTTAGATGAGATCATTGACTGCCTGTCTACGATGACATCAGACATTTTGGGGATGTCCCTCCAAATGTGTTTGTTGGGATTGGTAAAGGACATACAACCGAATGTAAGGAAGTTTGTTGACATCTGCTTCCCGTGGCTAAGAAGCGGGTGGTGATGCGCTGGGGTTGAGATAGGCTCTATACTCAGAAGCAATGGCCAACAGATTTAACATACTGTAACTAACATCTTTAGATGTAAGTCGAGGAATTACCAGAATTATCTCACCCCAGAGATATATGGGGGCCAATGAAAAAATAACCTGTTAAAAGATGTCATTGGAAGTACTGCCTCTACGTAAATAGTCCCAAAATTCATGGGTGGTGAGTACATCAAGTATATGTGAGTTAAGGTGCATGATTGTAGCAGTCACTATATCTGATCTACTCATGGTCCCTTGCACGACGTTAGTTTCCCTCAGACCTCTCCCCACAGCCGAACTACGGAGCTTGAGAACTGTTGTTTATTTGTCTGCAGCCAGACATATGCTGCTGGTAGGTATTATATGTTATGATGTACCTTGTATTTTGTTAAAAAATGCAATAAAAACATAGTATACTACCAAAATAAGCAGATGTGGTGTTAAAATAGTAAATCTTTACTTCCCTTTTAAATGCAAAATGTTGGTAGCCGATATCATGGATACAATATTTTGGCTGGTTTATATTAAAATCACAAATTAAATCACCATATTGTAACATAGCACGCCATTCGAATCAGAAATAACCAAGGGGGCCATACAGAAAAAAAACTGAAGGACATACCGATATTTAGACATTTATATAGTATAACAGAATGAGTAACCTTTATTCGCCTGTGCAATCCACTGAGCCCCCAAATATAATCTTTACAAGGAGATCTCCCCTGCTCCTTCAGAAGGAGAGGTGCCAAGGTCAGCAAGTCAGCTACTGAGCCCTTAAATATCCATGCCAGAGCCAACCCAAAGAGGGATCCCCCCTTGCATCCTTTGGGAGATAGGCCTGGGTAACCGGGCTGGGTCTTGGTCTCCTGAACAAAGCTCCAACTCCCAACAATCCCAGGGCAGTGCAATAGAGTACTCTGAGGGCCGAGGACAGTTGCTGTAGCGCATGTCCCTGGCCCTGCCTTACAGACTGTAATACTACTGGCCGACTTGATCAGAAGTTTTGTTCCAGGTGCCAAGGTATCTACTAGCTTTGTGGCCAAACATGACCCCCATCTCATGAATCTTGTGTCTGGGGCAACAGTGCACGTCAGCATGGACACAGCGAATCAGAACTCGATGTGCCGCCCAGAAAACCCACGGCTTAAATGCCCCCTCCTGTGACTCTGTCGGCCGCCCAGGCGACCCCGCTGACCCATGGCAGCCAGTTGGCTCCAAGCGAGGCTTTCCAGGTATCCCAGGAAAGAGTGCCCATTTTAAAAACAAACACCATAGCGGCAAATGCCATTGGTGTGCCCCGCCCCTGGACCAGGTACTAGATCCTCCTGTGGCCAGGGCCTGCCATTATGGCACCTCCCCTCTGATCAGAAGTGCAATGCAGCATAGCCACCCAAGGGCATCAGACCCACCCAGGGCATGAGCGCAGCAGCAACATTATTTTCTTTGGCCTGAGGATCCGAACCCCAGGCCAACCTGTCGTCACTACAACCCGCAGATACCTGAAATGCCTCACTCGTGTTAAAGTGCTCCACTTAGGGGCCAAGAATAGTGCCAGCAGCCTTACAAAAAAACATGACGAGTCTTTTTTATTTAAATTGACGGCCACTGGGCCACAGAATTCCGCTCGCTGATACCCAACACGATATGTAATACTCAAAATGGTCTCCTTTTCACTCCCTTTTAACAGCTAAATTCTAGGAGGTACTCTCTTTCCTGCAAACGTCTCTCTCTGCTCTTCTATGACTAGTGAGTGTTCTTTTAACTTCTTTTGTGAAGTACATGGGGTTTTGTTAAGCATTTGTGAGCAGTCTCTCGTTTG
Organism: Calotriton arnoldi; assembly: GCA_963921515.1. Lineage (NCBI taxonomy): Eukaryota > Metazoa > Chordata > Amphibia > Caudata > Salamandridae > Calotriton > Calotriton arnoldi. Next base: position 33,828 of record CAWUFW010022448.1, on the reverse strand, counting down.
TGTTTAGTGATGGCTCAGTGTTTCTCCATCTGCGGTAGTTATGTATGCCTTTAGTAAAGGTGCATGTGTTTGCTTGTCTTTGGTAAAGGTGCATGTGTTTGCTTGCCTTTGGTAAAGGTGCATGTGTTTGCTTGTCTTTAGTAAAGGTGCATGTGTTTGCTTGTCTTTAGTAAAGGTGCATGTGTGTGCTTGTCTTTGGTAAAGGTGCATGTGTTTGCTTGTCTTTGGTAAAGGTGCATGTGTTTGCTTGCCTTTGGTAAAGGTGCATGTGTTTTCTTGTCTTTGGTAAAGGTGCATGTGTTTGCTTGTCTTTAGTAAAGGTGCATGTGTTTGCTTGCCTTTGGTAAAGGTGCATGTGTTTGCTTGTCTTTAGTAAAGATGCATGTGTTTGCTTGTCTTTGGTAAAAGTGCATGTGTTTGCTTGTCTTTGGTAAAGGTGCATGTGTTTGCTTGTCTTTAGTAAAGGTGCATGTGTTTGCTTGTCTTTAGTAAAGGTGCATGTGTTTGCTTGTCTTTGGTAAAAGTGCATGTGTTTGCTTGTCTTTGGTAAAGGTGCATGTGTTTGCTTGTCTTTAGTAAAGGTGCATGTGTTTGCTTGTCTTTGGTAAAGGTGCATGTGTTTGCTTGTCTTTAGTAAAGGTGCATGTGTTTGCTTGCCTTTGGTAAAGGTGCATGTGTTTGCTTCTCTTTAGTAAAGATGCATGTGTTTGCTTGTCTTTGGTAAAAGTGCATGTGTTTGCTTGTCTTTGGTAAAGGTGCATGTGTTTGCTTGTCTTTAGTAAAGGTGCATGGGTTTGCTTGTCTTTAGTAAAGGTGCATGTGTTTGCTTGCCTTTGGTAAAGGTGCATGTGTTTGCTTGTCTTTGGTAAAGGTGCATGTGTTTGCTTGTCTTTGGTAAAGGTGCATGTGTTTGCTTGTCTTTGGAAAGGTGCACATGTTTAGTGTCTCCTTGATAAAGGTGCGTGTTTTGCATGTTTTGTGAGGTGGCTGTTTTGCATGCCTTTCGTAAGGTGTAATACGATTTCGACCTCTTTTATGTGGTAGTTACGTTTTGCACGTCTTTCGTGAGATGTGTATTATGCCCGACTTTTGTGTGCTTGTGTTATGCACGCCTTTCGTGAGGTGGATGTATTTTGAACGGCTGTTGTAAGATGCATGAATTTTGCATGTCTTTCGTCGGGTATAGGTTTTATGCACTTCCACTGTTGAGAGGATCAGATGTTTTGTTTCGTTTCGGCCCACGGGTTTAGAACAATGGCCCTCACACTGACCCATTCAAGCTGACCCCTCTGGAACTGCCCGAGTGTCCGACAGGCCAGTTCAAAACTGGGCACATCCTGCGTGATGTGGCTGTGTTTGGCAGGTCTTTCATCAGGTGCATGAATTGTTCACATCTTTTGTGAGATGTGTGCTATGCACGCCTTTTGAGAGGTTGTTTTGTTTTCACGTCTTTCGTAAGTTGGCTGGATTTTGGATGCCTTTTGTGAGATGTATTAGTTATTCGTATCTTTCGTGAGGTGGCTTTGTTTTCACCTCTTTCGTAAAGTGCATGAATGCTGCACACCTTTTCTGAGGTGTATGTGTTATTCCTTCTTTTGTGAGGTGTATGTGTTATTCGTATCTTTTCTGAGGTGTATGTGTTATTCCTTCTTTTGTGAGATGTATGTGTTATTCGTATCTTTTGTGAGGTGTATGTGTTATTCCTTCTTTTGTGAGGTGTATGTGTTAATCGTATCTTTCGTGAGGTGGCTTTGTTTTCACCTCTTTCGTAAAGTGCATGAATGCTGCACGCCTTTTCTGAGGTGTATGTGTTATTACTTCTTTTGTGAGGTGTACGTGTTATTCGTATCTTTTGTGAGGTGTATGTGTTATTCGTATCTTTTGTGAGGTGTATGTGTTATTCGTATCTTTTCTGAGGTGTGTGTTATTCTTTCTTTTGTGAGGTGTATGTGTTAATCGTATCTTTTCTGAGATGTATGTGTTATTCGTATCTTTCGTGAGGTGCAGGTGTTATTCCTTCTTTTGTGAGGTGCATGTGTTATTCGTATCTTTCGTGAGGTGCAGGTGCTATTCCTTCTTTTGTGAGGTGTGTGTGTTATTTCTTCTTTTGTGAGGTGTATGTGTTAATCGTATCTTTTGTGAGGTGTATGTGTTATTCTTTCTTTTGTGAGGTGTATGTGTTATTCGTATCTTTTCTGAGGTGTATGTGTTATTTCTTCTTTCCTGAGGTGTGTGTTATTCCTTCTTTTGTGAGTTGTGTGTGTTATTTCTTCTTTTGTGAGGTGTATGTGTTAATCGTATCTTTTCTGAGGTGTATGTGTTATTTCTTCTTTCCTGAGGTGTGTGTTATCCCTTCTTTTGTGAGGTGTGTGTGTTATTTCTTCTTTTGTGAGGTGTATGTGGTAATCGTATCTTTTCTGAGGTGTATGTGTTATTTCTTCTTTCCTGAGGTGTGTGTGTTATTCCTTCTTTTGTGAGGTGTGTGTGTTATTCGTATCTTTCCTGAGGTGTATGTGTTAATCGTATCTTTTCTGAGGTGTATGTGTTATTCTTTCTTTTGTGAGGTGTATGTGTTATTCGTATCTTTTCTGAGGTGTATGTGTTATTCTTTCTTTTGTGAGGTGTGTGTGTTATTCCTTCTTTTGTGAGGTGTATGTGTTATTCGTATCTTTTCTGAGGTGTATGTGTTATTTCTTCTTTCCTGAGGTGTGTGTTATCCCTTCTTTTGTGAGGTGTGTGTGTTATTTCTTCTTTTGTGAGGTGTATGTGTTAATCGTATCTTTTCTGAGGTGTATGTGTTATTTCTTCTTTCCTGAGGTGTGTGTTATTCGTATCTTTCGTGAGGTGCATGTGTTATTCCTTCTTTTGTGAGGTGTATGTGTTATTCGTATCTTTCCTGAGGTGTATGTGTTATTCTTTCTTTTGTGAGGTGTGTGTGTTATTCCTTTTTTTGTGAGGTGTATGTGTTATTCGTATGTTTTCTGAGGTGTATGTGTTATTTCTTCTTTTCTGAGGTGTATGTGTTATTTCTTCTTTTCTGAGGTGTATGTGTTATTCCTTCTTTTGTGAGGTGTATGTGTTATTCTTTCTTTTGTGAGGTCTATGTGTTATTCTTTCTTTTGTGAGGTGTGTGTGTTATTCCTTCTTTTGTGAGGTGTGTGTGTTATTCTTTCTTTTGTGAGGTGTGTGTGTTATTCCTTCTTTTGTGAGGTGTATGTGTTATCCCTTCTTTTGTGAGGTGTGTGTGTTATTTCTTCTTTTGTGAGGTGTATGTGGTAATCGTATCTTTTCTGAGGTGTATGTGTTATTTCTTCTTTCCTGAGGTGTGTGTGTTATTCCTTCTTTTGTGAGGTGTGTGTGTTATTCGTATCTTTCCTGAGGTGTATGTGTTAATCGTATCTTTTCTGAGGTGTATGTGTTATTCTTTCTTTTGTGAGGTGTATGTGTTATTCGTATCTTTTCTGAGGTGTATGTGTTATTCTTTCTTTTGTGAGGTGTGTGTGTTATTCCTTCTTTGTGAGGTGTATGTGTTATTCGTATCTTTTCTGAGGTGTATGTGTTATTTCTTCTTTCCTGAGGTGTGTGTTATTCCTTCTTTTGTGAGGTGTGTGTGTTATTTCTTCTTTTGTGAGGTGTATGTGTTAATCGTATCTTTTCTGAGGTGTATGTGTTATTTCTTCTTTCCTGAGGTGTGTGTTATTCGTATCTTTCGTGAGGTGCATGTGTTATTCCTTCTTTTGTGAGGTGTATGTGTTATTCGTATCTTTCCTGAGGTGTATGTGTTATTCTTTCTTTTGTGAGGTGTGTGTGTTATTCCTTTTTGTGAGGTGTATGTGTTATTCGTATCTTTTCTGAGGTGTATGTGTTATTTCTTCTTTTCTGAGGTGTATGTGTTATTTCTTCTTTTCTGAGGTGTATGTGTTATTCCTTCTTTTGTGAGGTGTATGTGTTATTCTTTCTTTTGTGAGGTCTATGTGTTATTCTTTCTTTTGTGAGGTGTGTGTGTTATTCCTTCTTTTGTGAGGTGTGTGTGTTATTCTTTCTTTTGTGAGGTGTGTGTGTTATTCCTTCTTTTGTGAGGTGTATGTGTTATTCGTATCTTTTGTGAGGTGTGTGTGTTATTCCTTCTTTTGTGAGGTGTATGTGTTATTCGTATCTTTTCTGAGGTGTATGTGTTATTTCTTCTTTTATGAGGTGTATGTGTTATTCCTTCTTTTGTGAGGTGTATGTGTTATTCTTTCTTTTGTGAGGTGTATGTGTTATTCTTTCTTTTGTGAGGTGTATGTGTTATTCTTTCTTTTGTGAGGTGTGTGTGTTATTCCTTCTTTTGTGAGGTGTATGTGTTATACGTATCTTTTGTGAGGTGTGTGTGTTATTCCTTCTTTTGTGAGGTGTATGTGTTATTCGTATCTTTTGTGAGGTGTGTGTGTTATTCCTTCTTTTGTGAGGTGTATGTGTTATTCGTATCTTTTCTGAGGTGTATGTGTTATTTCTTCTTTTATGAGGTGTATGTGTTATTCCTTCTTTTGTGAGGTGTATGTGTTATTCGTATCTTTTGTGAGGTGTATGTGTTATTCTTTCTTTTGTGAGGTGTGTGTGTTATTCCTTCTTTTGTGAGGTGTGTGTGTTATTCTTTCTTTTGTGAGGTGTGTGTGTTATTCTTTCTTTTGTGAGGTGTATGTGTTTTTTCTTCTTTTGTGAGGTGTGTGTGTTAATCGTATCTTTTGTGAGGTGGCTGCGTTTTCACGTCTTTCCTGCGGAAGCTGTGATTCGTATGCTTCTGTCACGCGTTTAACATATTTTTCAGGAGGCGCCACCTGCTGCTCCACAAGAGTGAACATTAACAACCTGCCTGCTACGCATGGCCTGCGTGACAGACACTTTCTTTGTGTGCCCCGTGTTTACACAGGTTTATAGCGAGTTGCCACTGCAGTGGGGCATGCAGACTAGAAGAGGAACCTACTCTTCCACGCGTCTTTCTTGGGACATGCGGGGTCTGGTGCCCTGGTTTCTAATGCTGTAGCATTTCTAGCTTTCTAGTAGTTTCTGGATCCTTCATGTTTAATGCCTGTGGTATTTCAGGCTGCTGTAGTGTCTTGGCTCTCAGAGGTAAAGACGATCAGGCTCTGACCCGATGTTGTCTCTCGGACCCCCAGTTTTAATGACATTGGGGTTCGGGCCTCTGGCAGGTGTCTGGCGATCTCACTTTTAATCACAGGGGTGTTCTGGCTATGGTCTGCTGACTGAGCCTGGGATTCTCAGTTTTAATGACACTGGAGTACTGGCCTACCTCTTGTGACCCTCTCTTTTAATGACACTGGACTTCGGGCCTTCCGCCTGTGACCCTCACCCTTAATGACACTGGAGTTCAGGCCTGCCGCTTGCTTCTGGGGCCCTCAGTTTAATGACACTGGAGCCTGGCTATGGCTGACTGCTTGCTTCTGGGGCCCTCAGTTTAATGACACTGGAGCCTGGCTATGGCTGACTGCTTGCTTCTGGGGCCCTCAGTTTAATGACACTGGAGCCTGGCTATGGCTGACTGCTCGCTTCTGGGGCCCTCAGTTTAATGACACTGGAGCCTGGCTATAGCTGACTGCTTGCTTCTGGGGCCCTCAGTTTAATGACACTGGAGCCTGGCTATGGCTGACTGCTTGCTTCTGGGGCCCTCAGTTTAATGACACTGGAGCCTGGCTGTAGCCTACTGCTTGCTTCTGGGGCCCTCAGTTTAATGACACTGAAGCCTGGCTGTAGCCTACTGCTTGCTTCTGGGGCCCTCAGTTTAATGACATTGGAGTCTGGCTATGGCTGACTTGCTTGCTTCTGGGGCCTTCAGGTTAATGACACTGGAGCCTGGCTTTGGCTGACTGCTTGCTTCTGGAGCCCTCAGTTTAATGACACTGGAGCCTGGCTATGGCTGACTGCTTGCTTCTGGGGCCCTCAGTTTAATGACACTGGAGCCTGGCTATGGCTGACTGCTTGCTTCTGGGGCCCTCAGTTTAATGACACTGGAGCCTGGCTATGGCTGACTGCTTGCTTCTGGGCCCTCAGTTTAATGACACTGGAGCCTGGCTTTGGCTGACTGCTTGCTTCTGGGGCCCTCAGTTTAATGACACTGGAGCCTGGCTATAGCTGACTGCTTGCTTCTGGGGCCCTCAGTTTAATGACACTGGAGCCTGGCTATAGCTGACTGCTTGCTACTGGGGCCCTCAGTTTAATGACACTGGAGCCTGGCTATGGCTGACTGCTTGCTTCTGGGGCCCTCAGTTTAATGACACTGGAGCCTGGCTGTAGCCTACTGCTTGCTTCTGGTGGCCTCAGTTTAATGACACTGGAGCCTGGCTATGGCTGACTGCTTGCTTCTGGGGCCCTCAGTTTAATGACACTGGATCCTGGCTAAAGCTGACTGCTTGCTTCTGGGGCCCTTAGTTTAATGACACTGGAGCCTGGCTGTAGCCTACTGCTTGCTTCTGGGGCCCTCAGTTTAATGACGTTGGAGTCTGGCTATGGCTGACTTGCTTGCTTCTGGGGCCTTCAGGTTAATGACACTGGAGCCTGGCTTTGGCTGACTGCTTGCTTCTGGGGCCCTCAGTTTAATGACACTGGGGCCTGGCTATGGCTGACTGCTTGCTTCTGGGGCCCTCAGTTTAATGACACTGGAGCCTGGCTACAGCTGACTGCTTGCTTCTGGGGCCCTCAGTTTAATGACACTGGAGCCTGGCTATGGCTGACTGCTTGCTTCTGGGGCCCTCAGTTTAATGACACTGGAGCCTGGCTTTGGCTGACTGCTTGCTTCTGGGGCCCTCAGTTTAATGACACTGGAGCCTGGCTATAGCTGACTGCTTGCTTCTGGGGCCCTCAGTTTAATGACACTGGAGCCTGGCTATAGCTGACTGCTTGCTACTGGGGCCCTCAGTTTAATGACACTGGAGCCTGGCTATGGCTGACTGCTTGCTTCTGGGGCCCTCAGTTTAATGACACTGGAGCCTGGCTGTAGCCTACTGCTTGCTTCTGGTGGCCTCAGTTTAATGACACTGGAGCCTGGCTATGGCTGACTGCTTGCTTCTGGGGCCCTCAGTTTAATGACACTGGATCCTGGCTAAAGCTGACTGCTTGCTTCTGGGGCCCTTAGTTTAATGACACTGGAGCCTGGCTATGGCTGACTGCTTGCTTCTGGGGCCCTCAGTTTAATGACACTGGAGCCTGGCTATAGCTGACTGCTTGCTTCTGGGGCCCTCAGTTTAATGACACTGGAGCCTGGCTATAGCTGACTGCCTGCTTCTGGGGCCCTCAGTTTAATGACACTGGAGTCTGGCTATGGCTGACTTGCTTGCTTCTGGGGCCCTCAGGTTAATGACACTGGAGTACTGGCCTACCTCTTGTGACCCTCTCTTTTAATGACACTGGACTTCGGGCCTTCCGCCTGTGACCCTCACCCTTAATGACACTGGAGTTCAGGCCTGCCGCTTGCTTCTGGGGCCCTCAGTTTAATGACACTGGAGCCTGGCTATGGCTGACTGCTTGCTTCTGGGGCCCTCAGTTTAATGACACTGGAGCCTGGCTTTGGCTGACTGCTTGCTTCTGGGGCCCTCAGTTTAATGACACTGGAGCCTGGCTATAGCTGACTGCTTGCTTCTGGGGCCCTCAGTTTAATGACAATGGAGCCTGGCTATAGCTGACTGCTTGCTACTGGGGCCCTCAGTTTAATGACACTGGAGCCTGGCTATGGCTGACTGCTTGCTTCTGGGGCCCTCAGTTTAATGACACTGGAGCCTGGCTGTAGCCTACTGCTTGCTTCTGGTGGCCTCAGTTTAATGACACTGGAGCCTGGCTATGGCTGACTGCTTGCTTCTGGGGCCCTCAGTTTAATGACACTGGATCCTGGCTAAAGCTGACTGCTTGCTTCTTGGGCCCTTAGTTTAATGTCACTGGAGCCTGGCTATGGCTGACTGCTTGCTTCTGGGGCCCTCAGTTTAATGACACTGGAGCCTGGCTTTGGCTGACTGCTTGCTTCTGGGGCCCTCAGTTTAATGACACTGGAGCCTGGCTATAGCTGACTGCTTGCTTCTGGGGCCCTCAGTTTAATGACACTGGAGCCTGGCTATAGCTGACTGCTTGCTACTGGGGCCCTCAGTTTAATGACACTGGAGCCTGGCTATGGCTGACTGCTTGCTTCTGGGGCCCTCAGTTTAATGACACTGGAGCCTGGCTGTAGCCTACTGCTTGCTTCTGGTGGCCTCAGTTTAATGACACTGGAGCCTGGCTATGGCTGACTGCTTGCTTCTGGGGCCCTCAGTTTAATGACACTGGATCCTGGCTAAAGCTGACTGCTTGCTTCTGGAGCCCTTAGTTTAATGACACTGGAGCCTGGCTATGGCTGACTGCTTGCTTCTGGGGCCCTCAGTTTAATGACACTGGAGCCTGGCTATAGCTGACTGCTTGCTTCTGGGGCCCTCAGTTTAATGACACTGGAGCCTGGCTATAGCTGACTGCTTGCTTCTGGGGCCCTCAGTTTAATGACACTGGAGCCTGGCTATGGCTGACTTGCTTGCTTCTGGGGCCCTCAGGTTAATGACACTGGAGTACTGGCCTACCTCTTGTGACCCTCTCTTTTAATGACACTGGACTTCGGGCCTTCCGCCTGTGACCCTCACCCTTAATGACACTGGAGTTCAGGCCTGCCGCTTGCTTCTGGGGCCCTCAGTTTAATGACACTGGAGCCTGGCTATAGCTGACTGCTTGCTACTGGGGCCCTCAGTTTAATGACACTGGAGCCTGGCTATGGCTGACTGCTTGCTTCTGGGGCCCTCAGTTTAATGACACTGGAGCCTGGCTGTAGCCTACTGCTTGCTTCTGGTGGCCTCAGTTTAATGACACTGGAGCCTGGCTATGGCTGACTGCTTGCTTCTGGGGCCCTCAGTTTAATGACACTGGATCCTGGCTAAAGCTGACTGCTTGCTTCTGGGGCCCTTAGTTTAATGACACTGGAGCCTGGCTATGGCTGACTGCTTGCTTCTGGGGCCCTCAGTTTAATGACACTGGAGCCTGGCTATAGCTGACTGCTTGCTTCTGGGGCCCTCAGTTTAATGACACTGGAGCCTGGCTATAGCTGACTGCTTGCTTCTGGGGCCCTCAGTTTAATGCCACTGGAGCCTGGCTATGGCTGACTTGCTTGCTTCTGGGGCCCTCAGGTTAATGACACTGGAGTACTGGCCTACCTCTTGTGACCCTCTCTTTTAATGACACTGGACTTCGGGCCTTCCGCCTGTGACCCTCACCCTTAATGACACTGGAGTTCAGGCCTGCCGCTTGCTTCTGGGGCCCTCAGTTTAATGACACTGGAGCCTGGCTATGGCTGACTGCTTGCTTCTGGGGCCCTCAGTTTAATGACACTGGAGCCTGGCTATGGCTGACTTGCTTGCTTCTGGGGCCCTCAGTTTAATGACACTGGAGCCTGGCTATAGCTGACTGCTTGCTTCTGGGGCCCTCAGTTTAATGACACTGGAGCCTGGCTATGGCTGACTTGCTTGCTTCTGGGGCCCTCAGTTTAATGACACTGGAGCCTGGCTATGGCTGACTGCTTGCTTCTGGGGCCCTCAGTTTAATGACACTGGAGCCTGGCTGTAGCCTACTGCTTGCTTCTGGGGCCCTCAGTTTAATGACACTGGAGCCTGGCTACGGCTGACTGCTTGCTTCTGGGGCCCTCAGTTTAATGACACTGGAGCCTGGCTATGGCTGACTTGCTTGCTTCTGGGGCCCTCAGTTTAATGACATTGGAGTCTGGCTACTTGCTTCTTGGACTCTGTTTTAACGACACTGGAGTTCTGATTTTGATCTTGTATTTGGGACCCTCAATTTGAAGGACACTGGAATCTGGACATGGCTGGTGGCTTGCTTCTGGGGCCCTCGGTTTTATTGACTGAAGTTCTGGCTATGGCCTTGCTTCAGTTGTAATGGTACTGGAGTTCAGACCTGCAGCTTGCGTCTAGGGCGCTCAGTTTTGTAGTAGTTGCGTTTCTTGACAGCAGGCAGACTTTGGGTCTCTTTAGCATTTAATGAACACCGTGCGGGGCTCTAGGCCGCTGCCAATGTCGGGGACCCCTCGCTGGAGCTGCCATGGCCCACGGCCCTCTGGGAAGGTGGACACTCCTGCGACCACCGGGCTGCAGAAGATGACGTAAGAGTAAGGCTTCGAGAGGAGCCGTATTGGCGCGGTGCCCCTCTCTGCAGGGGGCGCAGCGCCCCATCCCTTTCAGGCCAGTGTGCCAGGCATTCCGGGCCGGGGCTTGGCTGGAGGGCGAGCCTGCATGCGAGACCCCACTCCCACCCCTGTTCGGGCTCTTTTTATCTCAACCTTTCTCTGACACCGACTGAGCTGCTTCTGCTCAGTGGGAGGGCCCTTCCTTCCTCTTCTGCGGCCTGGGCACGCCCCAGATGAGTTATACGTGGTTTTATAGCGTGGTTTATGATTAATGTGGGCACGACAAAAGATAAGCAAAGTCAGGCCCCATCCTGCGTAACTGCCAGCCACACCCACAAGCCACTGCGAAGAGGTGAAAAAGAGTTCACATAAAACAACATCTGAGACTAGGGGCGTGGTTTCCAGGGGTGCAGCAGGTGCAGTGGCACCAGGGACCAGAGGCCTGAGTGGCTCACTGAACCCTAAATATTGCTGTATTTCACAGTTCAGACAGCGACGAGGGTGGGGGGCTTTTTTTCTTACAATAGGGTCCAAGACACGCAAGCTACGCCGCCGCTGTGCTAGGAGGGCTCGTGCATACTGATATGTTGGTTATTCCGAGTTATTTAAAATATACTTGAAATATTCAAATGAAAATTGAACACTGAAAAGTACCACACACAATGAAGTTGAACTGGCACTAAAATACAGATAATAAACGTAAGCCCACTTTCTTCAACTTTTATAGAAAACTTCTAAACCCCAAGCACGAGGTGTTGGGGAACAGTTCAAAGACATACGTCGGTGTATCTTTGTTCAAAAACAACCGTGAAATATGTTTAACACAGTGTTAAAAATCCTGTTTGCCCTTCAAAGTTATGGATTAATTTAAAACAGGAAAATGCGTGGGTGGAAGAAGGGTGGTCATTGCAAACATTGCTACTAGTCCGCTTCCGTAGGTTCGCCCCACTAATACTGTGGAGAACATGGCTTTCACCGGCCGAAAGGCATTGTGGCTCAGTGAGCTAAAATCGCGCCGCTGAGATGCGGTAATCTGCAGGTCACACATCTGAATGGCTACCGCTTCTGGCTTCAATCAGTGAATCAAGCTGGATTTATAAAGCGCAGCTAATCACCCGTGAGGGTATCCAGGCGCTGAGTGTCTAGCTGCTTCAGGTGGGACTGGTTGAATAGCCGAGTCTTGAGTGACTTGCGGAATTGTAGGAGAGAGGTGGCGGTCCGGAGGTGCAGGGGGAATTCATTCCAGGAGTTAGCCGCGAGGTAGTAAAAGGAGCATCCTCCACTGTTGCTTCTGCGGATGCGGTGAGCGGAGGTGCGGGGGTGTGCGGGGGAGAGGGAGGCAGAGCGCAGGTGTCTGGAGGATTGGTGGGAGTTCAGGCGGTGCTTAATGTAGGCTGGTCCTTGGTTGTGTGGATTTTTGTAGGTTCTGTCCTTCTAAGACTGATACCATTAACTTAGATTATAGTAAAATATGTTATTTATAGTGTGTGAAAAGAAGCTATTATTACCATATCCTTACAGCCCTTCACCTCTGTACTCTTTTCAGGTGAACTCAATGGACGATAACGGCGTGGTGGCCGGTGACTGGTCCGGAGATTATTCGGCGGGAACTAACCCCACGGCCTGGGTGGGCAGCGTGGACATCTTGCTGAAGTACCACCAGACGGGGATGCCGGTGAAGTACGGCCAGTGCTGGGTGTTCTCCGGAGTCACCACCACAGGTACGCCATTTACGGCCTGCTGTAAGAGCGAGGGCTCATCTTAGAGCGCACACTAGTGTTGTAGCCAGGGTGCCATGGGCCATAATGCCAGCAAGGAAACTGGGTCCCGAGCACCATGGCTGAGCAGTGGAATTGGGTCGCCGAGGCCCACTCAAACACCTTGGCCCTGGTGCCGCTGCACTTGCTGCACTATTGATAGCTACGCTTGTGTCGACCTCTCGCCATATCCGGGTAATGTAAACCCCCCCATACCCCCTTGTTGGAAGCTAAATCTATGAATTTAGGTGGAGAGTATAAAACTCACTAAAATTCCAAGTTTGCTTTAACATGCTCATAACAGAGATCACTTGTAGCAAAAACAAACAAAAACAAAACCAAAGAACCATTAAAGCAGAGTTTGAGTTTTTTTGTCATTTTCCACATTCCATAGGGCAATACCATGTGACGTTATTCGGCCATGACAGCTAGGTGAAATAAAAACATCTGTGTCATATAATGCAGTGTTCAGAATTCCGTATAATAATCGCTCGCAATAATGCACAATGGAGACAGGACCAATCCACACACCATTTCGAAGTTTGATTTCAATGTTGAAAGGTGGAATTCTACTCCCCTCACCTCACCCCTTCTTCTTTGGTCTCCTGAGGTGGGTTTCGCGGGAAAAAGAGCGGCCAAGCTCCTCTATTGATAGGCTTTTGGCCTCTTCTGCGAAACACCTGGGATAGCGCCTAGAAGCGCAGCCGAAAGGTCACAAAGTAACATTTATCCTTCATGGTTCTCAACAAGCCTGTGCAGCCTTTAAAGGGCAGCTTCGAAGGTGTTTACTTGCAGGCGGTCACCCAAAGGGCCCATGAAATCATCACCCGAGGGCCACCCTGAGCACTGATTCCAGCCCCCGGTTTGAGGGGCCCGTTGCAGTGGGGGGAGAGCTCCCGTCCAGCAGAAGGCCGTGGCCCCTCTCGTGACAGCACAGCTTGCAGGTGGACTCGGTAGATGATCGGGGGGCTCTGCCACCCTCAGGAGGAGGGATACTGGGACAGAAAACAGGCCCAGGCACCAAAATAAACGTTACCGCATCAGATAGCTAAAAGGTGGCCACATCTGCAGATCGGAGCAGTTTGAACGTGTACAGGCTCGCGGTATCGGTGAGAGACTGCACGCGTTTGGGCTTGCTGCAGGCAATGTTTGTGTTAAAAGCAGGACACAAACAGCAATAACCGGCCGAGCAGACTATAAAACCGGCCCACGAACAACCAATAAAAGCGGCCCACACACTCCCTGTCAGACCAGCCCACTAGCACTGCCAGGTTGCCCTGTAGGCCTGTCCGACCCTGTCCTGGGTCCCCCTCTGTCCCGAGGGGCCCCTTAATGAGTGAAGAAATACCGCTTGGAGTGGCAGAAGCCATGTCGCGCAATAACTACACTCCACGCTGTTACTTGAAGCGTAAAAGGCCATTTTATTAGGACAAGGTTGCATCCATTTAGACTTTATTAAACAGTACATAAATGCCATAAATATACTTTTCCCATCCCATACAGACTCATTCACCATTCCTCCTTCTCAAAACCATCTCACCTGTTTGACTCTTCCCCATTCACTCGGTGACCTCCTTCCTCTCCCCATTCTCACCTTCACTTGCCCTCCAAGCATCCTCTGTTGAATTTCCTTCATTGCCTCCGTGCCCCGCTATCAGTCACCCGTGTACCGTTCTCCCCCCCGAGGGGTGGATCCGCCCGTATGTGACTCACCACCCCTCCAAAGTACCGCCACGTCGCTACTCTGCAACCTGCCCTAAACTGGCACGCTAAGACTGCTCCTAGTACCCTCCCTCCACCTAGAACCTGTAGGGTGGGTGGGTGGACAAACTTTTTACTCTAAGCCCCCCGGTGGTGCTAAGGTGTCAGGAAGAGGCCGGATCCTCCTCTCCTGACACCTTATATAGTCTAAACTCCCGCCCCCTCCCCAATCCTCTAAATCCCTCCCCCACCTTGTCCTTCCGGCCTTGCGCGAATAGCCCCGGGGGAAGACTGGTCTGCGACCTTCACTTCCCCCGGGGGCCGTCACTGTGGCGTCCGCTCTGCACCTCCGCTTCCACCAGTAATATCTCACTGATGTTGGCACCGGGCTGGCTGCTGGAAGGCAACTATAGCGGACCCCCAAAACCGAGCCCCCCAAGGGCTGCAGGGGTCTGCGTTACTTCCTTGCTTTCCCAGGGGGGTGCAGAATGTTCGAGTTCCCCTTCCCTTCCTTCTCACTCTGTCCAGGACACACAAGGATGGAGACCCCATCCGTGCCTCTTTCACTGAACCCGTGAGGCCCTGGTGTCATCTCATGTCGCTTCCAGTGAGAAGCGGACCCCCAAGTGACCCCTACACACTGGCAAATGGGCCTGCTTAGGACTTTTCTGGCTCGCCCTGACTTCATGCAATGAAGCCTGTCATCGCCCTCTGCTGGCTGTGACGGTGTAGTACAGATCTCTCGTGTCAGTATAAACAGAGAACACGGCAGCCGCTCACCCTGGAGAGAGGAGTCTGGCTGCAGGGAGTATGGGTCGGCATTATTTCCGTACTGTGGTGTTGTGGGCCCTGGGCCCACATGCTACGGAAATGAAGGACACACACACGTTGGGATACTTGGTTGAGTGGCCACAAGCACGTGCACCCGGGCCCCTTTATTACCAGGGTCACGTCACTCGTGACGCCTGTGATGGATGGGTGTGGGGTGCATGTGTGTCCGCTGGCAAACTCAGTGCCTGCTGAGACACTAGAACGTGTCCAGCAGGACACTACACGTACCCCATCATTCGTCACATACCGCACTGGTACTGTACACCACAGCACGCACCAGAGCACTAGTCCATCGTTTACCACACAGAATCTATTGCCACACCACAGCATCACCCAGAAAGCTCTGCAGACAGCCACTCCCTGCTGTCTCGTGGGCAAACGGAATCTATCAGGGGGCCCTGGACCACTGGGAAACATCCGAGGCAATGCTGCTAGAAGCTAGAACTCATGGCACAATCCTTCCCGGGCAGTGTAACCAGGATGTGGAACTCATTACCTCCAAATGGACGCACCACCACCTCGCTGCGACTTTCAGAAAGGACCTGAAGCCCTTCTCCTCCAACGATATTTTAGCTAAGACATTGCAATTTGTGGCACGGAGTACTACAATACCTCAACCTCCTCACTGCTGTATATATCTCATACATTTTGTTTTTCTGTAATGATCTACCATTTTGCAATTCTCGACATTTGTAATTACTTTTGGTAGTATTTGCTAATTTTAAACCTTGTAATGAAATATTTCGATTGTTGGGCCCCTTATTAATAAAAACTGGGGAGGCTTCAAACGGGGGCACTTTGAAACCGACGGATGGAAAGCGAAGATTAAAATGGTCCCAGGTGTCTCCCGACAGTTTTTATAATAAGGTGAAAACATCCTGTGCCCATGAACTGTCATTATGTACATCTGAGAGGTCCACTCCTAATGAGATCCTTGGTGCCTACGAGGTAATAGCGCAAACAGTGGGCGAACTGTTAAGTGCTCCGGCCAGAGGCACTGCCTCTCATGGCCCCAGATGGTTTGACTCAGATTGCTCCAAATCAGCTAAGCGGCTGAGGGAGGCTCTGGCAGCCAAACCAAGAATCCAAACTGAGGTCTGTGCTTGTCGTAGGGAATACAAGATAGCCCTGGCCAAACGTAAGGGAGCACTGAAGGAAGACGCCTGGAAGGAGCTGATTGACTCTAGCACTTTGAGGAATAGCTCGAGGTTTTGGAGTGTTGTGAATGGGCCCCTGTTTGTTAAGGATGGGGGAGGGCCTTGTGGCTCACATCACAGAGGAAGAGTGGGTACTTCATTTTAAAACCATGTTTGACTGCTCCGCTCGAGCCTATCCATAGTGAACCCCAGAATAGGAAGGATGCTCTGATATGTTTTGATAGGAGTGAGATCATGGAAGGGATTCTTGGGCTAACTATTAACAAAGCCCCAGGTCCAGATGGGATCCCCCGGATTTATTTAAGTCAGACCCCTTGTTCTGGGCTCCGATTTTAGAGTCACTATTTAATGCGGCAGCTAAGAAGGGGTGTCCTCAGTCTTGGGCTTCTTCAACCATAGTCCCAGTTTTTAAAAAGGGCAACAGAAATAGTACTCACTGCTATAGACCAATCTCGCTTATTGATTCAGTGGTCAAAGTGGTGGGTCGTGTCCTTTTACAGAGATTAACAACCTGGGCAGATGAGAATAGGATCCTGTCGGACGTCCAGTATGGCTTCCGGCCGAAGCGTTCCACTGTCGCACAGTGTCTTAATTTATTTATGATACTGAATAAATACACTGTTGCCCATCCTGGAACTATCCACCTTGCCTTCATGGATTTGTCATCCTCTTTTTACTGTGTAAACAGGGCCAAGCTATGGCAGTCCATGAGGGCAATGGGGGTAGAAAATAGTATTGTTAATTTTCTTGAGGACCTGCATTCATTAACTAAAGCCAATGTCAGGTTCTCACAAAATCTGCAGGTATCTAGGGACTTTGAGATTATGAAGGGTGTCCGGCAAGGTTGTATTTTGGCGCCATTTTTATTTAATTTTTATATCAATGAATTAGATAGTGTGCTGAGGGCAACCGGAGCGGATTTCCCCTATGTAGGACGGCGGGGCATTCCCGTCCTGCTCTACGCGGATGACGCCGTCCTAATATCCAGAACCAAACTGGGCTTACAAACCCTTTTAACTGCGTTTTCTGGATTCATGACAGATCGGGACTTGGCCATTAATAACTCAAAGTCCTATGTCATGAAAGTAGGGAAAAATACGAAAAGGAGCTTTCAGTTCAGAACCGGTAATGATAAGATTCCCGCACGAATGTTTTCTCTTATTTAGGGGTCTTATTTGATGATCAACTCAGGTGGGACCCCTTAATTAAAAGAAAAAAGGGGAACTGGTGCGGGTCAATGCTGCAATTTTTAATTTTGCCTCTAAAGTGGGAAAGAAACCGACAGGAGTTATGCTCCAAGTGTATCAAGCAAAAAGCTTAGCTATAGCAACTTATGGTAGTGAGATCTGGGGATACACGGTAGCAGAACCCCTTCAGGTTGTGGAAAATGGGTTTCTAAAAAGGTTATTATGTGTCCCGCAAGGAACCTCGAATATGGCGGTACATGAGGAATTGGGGGTCTCCTACCTAAGTGATACCCTTGCTCTGCGTCCCTTGATTTTTTGGTTAACGTGTTGGTTAAATGAAGATCTAATCCTCACTCATTTGATCTTAAGAGAATGCCTGTCCTTAGATAATGTGGCTCGTATCCCCTGGCTTAATTATATTAAAAGAGGATTTGAATGGATTGGGCGGGGAGTTTTATTCTCTAAGCCAGATGTTATTGTAAGAAAGGACGTGGAATTAACCAAGTCAGCCTTTTTGAGCAGAAGGCAAGCAGATCGGGATGCAGAAGAGGCACGGAGACCTAGTGTTCGGGCATATCTAGTGCTCAAATCGACGCCACTGTCTGAACCATACCTCATGGGTTCCTTGACGACACATGAAAAATTTCTTTTAACCAGGTTTCGGTTGAATCTCTTCCATCTCCTGTTAGCAAGACCCAAGGGGGCTTCTAGAGGTCAAGTGCTAGCTTCCTGTGGCTGCGACGGAAAGTCTCCTCAGGACTTGCTGCACTTCATGTTTTTTTGTAAACTATACGAAGTCCCCAGGAGGCATTTTTTAGTTCCTATTTTAAAGAAATTGAATTTTAATCAGGTCAGACCTGCACTAATGTATCTCCAATTGTTGAAGGATGATTGTATCATTTTTATTGTAGGGTTTTTAAAGGCATCTATGAAATCTAGGCACTTTATGGACATGTAGAGTCTATTTATTTAGACATGTTTTTAGATGATTTTTTGTGTGGTAATGGAGTCTGTTATGTTATAATTTTTTGTTTGTATGTATTGTATTTGTGTAACTTTTATGGTTTTATAAACAAAAACCGAATAAAGTTTATTGACTGACTGATTGTAAAGCACTCTTGCGCCTTTGGGTACTGTCCACGCTATGTAAATATGCATAAATCAATGAACACTAACACTACTTACCTGAAGCATACAGAGTCTTTCATTGCACAGCACAGACCGCTACACCCACTGTCCTGACATACCCTCACCTTGGTCCTCACGCGGCACCAGAGTACTAGTCCCTCCCATGCCCACCACCCAGCATGTATCTCACAGCACACAACACTACAACCACTCACACTATACAGCATCTTTCATTACACCGCAGTAACAGCACCCCCCTAACACTTACCACACTCATACTGTACATCCCTCACCCACTGCCACACACCTCATACCACCGCACTCGTCACACCGCATCTATTGCTACACCATAACACTACAACACCTCAGACATATGGCATCCTTCACCACTCCACACACAACACCCACCACACGGATAATGTAAATCGGTCAGTGCTCCATCCACACCTGAATATCAACACTGAACGACTACACCAGCTGTGCACTACACAGCACGTCTTACGTCCCACCTATAGTGCATGCAACAACAAGCATCACAGCCACACAGTACTTTCACCCCACTACACAAGCTTTACAACAAATACATCCAATATTATCCCCACTACACAAAATCAACGGCACTCACTTCATACCTTCCATAGAGCATCTCTCACCCCACCACCACCACATACCCCAGCAATGACACCTCCATAGAGCACCTCTCACCCCCATCACCACATACCCCAGCACTGCCACCTCCATAGAGCACCTCTCACCCCCACCACCACATACCTAAGCACTGCCATCTCCATAGAGCACCTCTCACCCCCCACCACCACATACCTCAGCACTGCCACCTCCATAGAGCACCTCTCTCCCCACCACCACCACATATCCCAGCACTGCCACCTCCATAGAGCACCTCTCACCACCACCACCACATACCCCAGCACTGACACCTCCATAGAGCCTCTCTCACCCCCCACCACCACCACCACATTCCTCAGCACTGCCACCTCCATAGAGCACCTCTCACCCCAGCACTGCCACCTCCACAGAGCATCTCTCACCCCCCACCACCACACCCCAGCACTGCCACCTCCACAGAGCATCTCTCACCCCCCACCACCACACCCCAGCACTGCCACCTCCACAGAGCCTCTCTCACCCCACCACCACCACATACCCCAGCACTGCTACCTCCATAGAGCATCTCTCACCCCACCACGATCACACCTCAGCACTGCCACCCCCATAGAGCATCTCTCACCCCCACCACCACATACCTCAGCACTGCCACCTCCATGGAGCACCTCTCACCCCACCACCACCACACCTCAGCACTGCCACCCCCATAGAGCATCTCTCACCCCGCCACCACAACACACCTCAGCACTGCCACCTCCATATGGCACCTCTCACCCCCACCACCACATACCCCAGCACTGCCACCTCCACAGAGCATCTCTCACCCCCACCACCACATACCCCAGCACCGCCACCTCCATAGAGCCTCTCTCACCCCAGCACTGCCACCTCCACAGAGCATCTCTCACCCCCCACCACCACACCCCAGCACTTCCACCTCCACAGAGCATCTCTCACCACCACACCCCAGCACTGCCACCTCCACAGAGCCTCTCTCACTCCACCACCACCACATACCCCAGCACTGCCACCTCCATAGAGCATCTTTCACCCCACCACCACCACACCTCAGCAATGCCACCCCCATAGAGCATCTCTCACCCCACCACCACAACACACCTCAGCACTGATACCTCCATAGAGTACCTCTCACCCCCACCACCACATACCCCAGCACTGCCACCCCCACAGAGCACCTCTCACCCCCACCACCACATACCCCAGCACTGCCACCTCCACAGAGCATCTCTCACCCCCCACCACCACATACCCCAGCACTGCCACCTCCATAGAGCCTCTCTCACCCCACCACCACCACATACCCCAGCACTGCGACCTCCACAGAGCATCTCTCACCCCCCACCACCACATACCCCAGCACTGCTACCACATACCTCAGCACTGCCACCTCCATAGAGCACCTCTCACCCCACCACCACATACGTCAGCACTGCTATCTCCATAGAGCCTCTCTCACCCCACCACCAGCACATACCCCAGCACTGCCACCTCCATCACCTGCACCTGAACTCGCACCGCTTCTCATCATGCGCCGCCATGCCACCACGTTGACTGGTACGCACAATATTCACAGGATCCATACCATACACAGGGTGTTACTCACCCCAACGCCCACATGGTGCACTGAAGCATTCACTACTGCTACTACACCCGATATTATCCATTCTCTCTCGCACCACCAGCCACACAGGGCACCACAACACTTCTCCACGAAGAATATCTCGCTCCCCAAAGCACACGTCACCTCTTATCGCTTCACCGATACCACTCATCACACCATCAACACCCTGAGACCTCCACTCTGCATTCCTCAACCCACCCTACCTCCTACTCACACACCATCTGGGTGACAGAGAGAGGGGCAGTGAATGCGGGCTGTGGAGCACTAAAGAGGGTCTGTTTCTCCTGAGGTGTCAACTGGTGTGTGTCTCTCCCTCCACAGTCCTCAGGTGCATCGGCATCCCAACCCGCAGTGTCACTAACTTCGCCTCTGCCCACGACACTGACGCCAACCTGTGCCTCGACGTCTACTTTGACGAAAACATGCAGCCACTGGAAGACAAGAACACAGACTCCGTGTGGTGAGTGAGCCCGAGGGCTGCTGGCACTGACACGGGGGAGGTGAGGGGTGACTGACGTGAGCGTGGAATCAGTGGTGATCTGAAGGGGTAGGGTGTGTGGATGCACTGAATGTGTCTGGTAAGCCACCGCGCAAGAGTTGCATCGACTGGTCATTCATTCACCAAGGCTTCTGGGAGTCAGTAACTGGCCCAAGTGGCGGTGGTATGTGGTCACTGACTGTATGGCACGCGGACAGGTACATGGGAATCGACTTTATGTAATAAGTAACCCCAGAAGGTAGCACTCAATCCTGACAGTAAACACACTCCCAACTGAATGCCCCCCTATAACGTTGCCTTCTCTCTCGTTACCTGCAGGAATTACCACGTGTGGAATGACTGCTGGATGGCGCGGCCTGATCTGCCATCGGGGTATGGTGGGTGGCAGGCCGTGGACGCAACGCCACAAGAGACGAGCAGCGGTAAGTTGGGGGGTGATGACTACACACACATTTTGACTCTGTGGAAGGGCGACTTTATTTGGAAGCAAGTTGAGTCCACAGACACCATCCTTCGTTTCAGCTGCATGAACTATAAATGCCCTATCAGCAGTCTAACATTAACAACTGCGTCTTCCCTGCTCCCTCTAGTCCATTAGCGCATCAGGCTCGGGCCTACCAGCCTATGCATGATTACCTCACCAATCTTACATTACTCCCAAGGCTGGGTCCTAAAGCGCTCCCTACTGGGCTCTACACCCCTCTCCCCTCCCCACTGTTCTACTCTGCCAAACACCGACAGCCATCATTCATTGCCCAGTCAGCTGGCCAAGGGCAAACCTGGGCTCTAGGGTGGGAGGGGATTCTAACGTCCCATCTGCGCATGTCCGAACGTGGCTTGGCGCAGACAAGGAAGCCTTGCACCCACATTCCCGGCCCAGCCCTCCCCAGTGCCCAGGCATACTCCCTTCCACCCAGGGCCGACATTCGACACAAGGGCGACACTCCAGTCACTGCCACTCCAGGTACCAGCAGCACAGGGCTGATCTGATCCTTTATTCTACCGGCCATTTCCACAGTGGGCTGGAGCGCTTGGGGATCGGGTTCGAAAGCCCAGGGCCCGCTCCTGGAGCCCCTGTCAGTTTCCCCAGGTCCCCGAGATTGACTGCAACGGGAAACATCGGTTACATCGCGGTCTTCACACCGCAATACCTTTACAACGCGGGCATTACAACGCAAGTCATTACAATGACTTGCCCTGGATGGCGCTCTAAGCTAAGGAATAGTATGGTTTACTATTCCAACACCTTCCCTACTGTAACGTAGGCTGGAGTTGGAATAGTAAATCATACTATTCCTAAGTCCAGCGCCCTCCAGCGCAAGTCGTTGTAACGACTTGCGTTGTAATGCCTGCGTTGTAAAGGTATCGCGGTGTGAACACCGCGATGTAACATCGTATATTCACTGCAACAGGCATGGGGAGGCCTTAAGAGCGAGAGAAAGAGAGGAAGGGAAGGGGTGGCAGAGAGAAAGCGATCAGAGAGGGAGGAGAGAGAGAAAAAGAATGGATGGATGGAAAGAAAGAAAGACAGCACAAGGAGATGAAGGGAATGGAGCTGGTTTCAGCCTTTTTAAGCCAGGGCTGCTTTAATTTCTAGCCCGGCACTGCAGCAGATGGTTCTGATCGCCACGGTAGGCTCTGTGCAGCTCACGGAAACTGAAAGACTCCTATGCCTCATGCTCAAAGGCACGCTCCATGGATATCACTTCTTTACATAGGCGGCTCTGCGGGTGTGTAAATACGCTATGCACTTCCTGAAAATAGAAGACGCTCTTCTGATGTGAAAACTAGCCTTTTCAGATCATAACACAGACACTGTCTCTTCTGATGGAGACTGTATGTAGGTGAGGCTCTGCATGGGACCAGGGTGGCCGAGAGAGCACTGAATCCAAGGGGGATCTTGAATGGAGAACACCTCTGCAAAGTGGATAGAAGGGAAATGAGTGAGGGGTGAAGTTGTTAATTTCTTGGTGGGAAATGGCTGCCATGGGCTGTGTAGAGTTTAGTCTCCCTCCAGTCAGTGAATGATGGAGGTCTGACAACTTAAGACAATCAGGAGAGCATGTTACAGTGCACAGACCGATGCTGATGAGTCTTTTTTCTCCTCTGTTCTTGCTCTTCCAGGTATGTTCCGCTGCGGACCCTGCCCGCTCCCGGCCGTCAAGAACGGCTTGGTCTACGTGAAGTATGATGCACCGTTTATCTTTGCTGAGGTTAGATCACCAGAGCTTTACTCCATGTCTGCCTCTGTCTGTGTTTAATGAGTCCCCACTCTGGGGGAAGGTGTTGGTGTCTGTCTTTCCCACATCTGGGAGATCTGCTATCTCACCTAGTAGGTGTACTCTGTTGGCCTGGCTCTGTCTGTCCTCCTAGACCTGCAGATCACACCGTGGCAGTGTCACCCTGTCCCACTAAGGTGGGTGTGAAATATAGCGATGTCTGGAATCTGAACATTTTGACGAGACACATCCCAAGTAGGGACAATGCTCAGTCTCCTTGATTAGTCCTGGTTCTCAAAGGGGAGTGGGTTCACTGAGATTCCTTGGCCTCAGTATGGGCTTTTCCTTTTGCTGAATTATCCGTGCGTCCGGAGGGTAAGGGGTTTTGAGACCATCTCTCTAAAATGCTGTTGGATTTCCCCGCAGTCTCTCTGATTCACCCTGAAGCGGAGTGGCTTTGGTGGCATCACTCAGGCACTGTATGGTTGTGCTATGTCCCTTTGTGGGCTTGGTTGTTACAGCTCTAACTTTTCCTACAGGTCAATAGTGACAAGGTGTATTACCAAAGGCAGCCAGATGGCACGTTTAAGAAGGTGTTTGTAGAAGAGAGGGCCGTGGGACATCGAATCAGTACCAAGGCTGTGGGATCCAATGCACGGGAGGACATCACCCACCTGTACAAGCATCCCGAAGGTAAGAGAACTTGACCACATACCTCCATGAGTACCCCAAGATAAAAACACTCTAAATGCTCCTGTATGAGCAGCCCATAAGTAAATGGGCTCCAAGGCATCCAGCTACAAGCACTCAAAGGCAATGAACCCCAAACATACATGTAGACTCAAACCAGGGAGCAACAACTAACACACCTATACAAGCATTCCCTGGAACCCCAAAGCACAACTGCAGCAACACTCTACAGGAAGGAGACTTGAAAGCAATACTATACAAGTACCTTCAAAAGGAAAGATCCCACAATCACACTTGTACCAATATTCCAAACTTTGAGACCCCCCACACACTTGTATGAGAACTCCAAGCATGAGGAGTGTGGGAGACCCGAAACACGTATAGAAAGAACCCTAAACAAATGAAACCACATCATATACCTGAAGATCTGCTCTGATGATTCTAACTTTTCAATCTCCTTCTTGGCCTCTGTTCCTACTCTCATTTCTTCCCATATTCTCAGATCTCTACTCCTTACTCCTCTCAACCTCCTCCAATTTGCCCACTCTTCCTTTCTTCTCTTCCAATTCTACAGGTTACCCCAGTATCAAATAATTACTTTTATATACATTTGAGTCACGTTCAAATGTATCCATGGCCTTGTATTCTCCCTAATGTCTTCTCACACCTTTCTCCTCTACCCTCCACCATCTACTCTCCTCCCCCAAATGTCCTCTGGAGCTCAACTGCATGAGGACTTTGTAGGGAAGGAGACCCTCACCACACAGCAGTATGAACACCCTCAAGAAAACGTTACTCGAAAACACACTTGCAGCGGCCTCCTAAAGGAAAAAGACACCAAAACAAACTTTACAGAGTATTTGACAGTGAACAGCATACCAAGACACAGCTGTATCAGCACCTCATGTGAAAAAGTCTCAAAGGGAAGACCCAAAATATACCCAGGCAGATGCTCTGAAGGGAAAGAATGCTCCTCGTACGAATGCTCCAAAGAGTAGGTTGCCACAAAACCCACCTACAAACACATCACAAAATAATCATCTACCAGTGCTTTGAATGACAGCAAAGCACATAGTGCAATCTCACCTACCAGAATTAATTTATTCACTCACTTTTGAGAATTTGATGACATAACACACATGTGGGAGCACAGAAAAGTTAACAGGACTCCAAGACATACTTGTATCAGCACCCCAGAGTGAGTAGCCCCCAATACACTTGTATGACCACACAAATAGGAAAGAGGGAACGGCAACCCACATCACATGTATAGGTATCTTAATACTAACTCCGGCCCTTTGACCTGTGCTCAGGCTCAGCAGAAGAGAGGAGAGCGGTGATGACAGCCCTCCAGTACAGTGGCATCAAACCTCCTGTTGTTGAGGCCCCAGAACCGGGGGCCCCAGAGCCTAGAGATCGACGAGAGGCGCCCGGCGCAGAGGTGAATGCGGGTCAGGACTTAGAGGTGACCATCGAGGCGCAGGACGGCGTGGTGATGGGCAACGACATGAACATACGAGTCATCCTGAAGAACTGTAGCAACTCGCAGCGCAACGTGGCGCTGTGCCTCCGCGTGGCAGCCATGTACTACACTGGGGTGTGTCGGGCGGCCTTTAAAGAGGTGACGCAAGACGTGACCCTAGGGCCTGGAGAAGGTAAGAGCCATGATATGTCAATGGCGGGGTAAATACATGCTCTAGAAGCCACAGAGCTCAACTAATTACTCGAGAGTGAGAGTGGGCTTCAGGGGTTACTCAAGAGTGACTGTGAGCTGTATGGGTTCCTAAGATTAAGGGTGGTCTCTATGGGTTACTCGAGTGTGATGATGGGCTGTATGGGCTGTTCGAAAGTGAGGATGGGCTCTAACGGTTACTTGAGAGCAATGGTGGGCTTTACAGGTTACTTGAGAGTGAGGATGGGCTGTAACGGTTGCTTGAGAGGGATGGTGGACTCTACAGGTTACTTGAGAGTGAGAGTCAGCATTACAGGTTTCTCAAGAGTGAGGGTGGGCTCTACAGGTTACTTGAGAGCAATGGAATGGCTTTACAGGTTATTTGAGACCGATGGTGGGCTCTACAAGTTACTTGAGAGCGATGGTGGGCTCTACAGGTTTCTCAATAGTGAGGGTGGGCTCTACAGGTGGTGGCTCTACAGGTTACCCGAGAGTCAGGTGCGGTTTTATAATTTCCTCAAGAGTGGGCGTGGGCTCTACAGGTTATTTGAGAGTCAGAGAGGACTTTACAGGTTACTTCAGTTTGAGAGGGGACTCTATTATTCAAGAGTTAGGCTGAGCGCGACTGGTTTCTCGAGTGAGGTGAGGTTCAAGAATTACTTGAGTGAGAGTCTGCCATTTGGCTACTCAAGAGTGGGGGTGGGCTCTACAAACCTCTCAAGAGTCAGGGTGGGATCTACGATTTACTCAAGAGTGGGGGTGGACTCAACAGGTAATTCACAAGCGGGGTGGGTTCTACAGGTTGCTTAAGAGTGATGGTGGGCTTTACAGGTTACATGAGATTATGGGGTGGACTCTACAGGTTACTCAAGGGATAGGGGGGAACACTATTGGCTACTCAAGTGAGGGGGAGCGCTAAGAATTACTCAAGAAGGAGGATCTGCCAGTGGGATTTCTCCAGAACAAGCGTGTACTGTACAGGTCACCCGAGAGTCAGGGCACGCATTTTGATTTACTCACAAGTGGAGGTGGGCTCTGTAGGTCACTCAAGAGCAGAATGAGGGTGGGCTGTGCAGCTCACTCAAGTGCGAAAGGCTGGCCTGTATGAGTTATGATTGAAACAAAGCCAGGTAGTCAGTATTGTCCACTCCAAAATACGGATCACTTTGGTGCAAGGGTTGGGCTGTTGGGGGTAATTCCAGAGCTAGTATTAGTGTATAGGTAGCTCAAGTGTAAAAGTGGGCCGCAGAGTATGGGCGAGTGTACATTTATCTTTAAACTGGACAGGGCTGTAGACGTTAGGCAACGGATGCCTTTAGGAGGCACTTCAAAGCAAAGAAGGACTGTACAGGTCACTTACGACGGAGTGTGGGCTTTTGGGGTAACTCTATAGGAAGACCCTAAGCGTGCTGCTCACAAGGCCTCTACTCTCATTCCAGCCAGGCCCGTGGGAATGCTTCTACGGCACACCGAGTACCAAAGCCAGCTGGTGGATCAGGGCGCCATGATGCTGACCGCTTCTGGGCAAGTGAGGGAGACTGGACAGACCATTGCCAAGCAGCACAGCTTCCGTATCCGCACTCCCGACCTCAACATCAAGGTAAGCGCTGACAACGGAGAGACAAGGGAAGGGGATCCTCTTGGGCAGCTACTGTATTGGTTTAATGTCCTGAGTGTCAAGGAGAATCCCCGTAGACATGGTGGCGTCCCATTGATGGAGCAATGTGGGTAAGGGTAAAAGCACTAAACTGAATGAGCAAGGAGCCTAAGGTCCTCTCTCGAGTCAATATGGTGCTTTCAGTGTTGGAATTTGTTGCTCAAGTAGCCATGAGTCACCAATGTGTAGTATTTCCAGGGTAAGGTAAAGATGCTGTCATGGACGATGAAAGTTCTCCGGTAGTGGGGGCTCTCTGCTCTAGTGTGACGTTCATTAAGCATTAGGATGTCTCAAGTGTGATTGAAGTTCATCTAGTCGCACTGTTACTTCTATTTAATGTGAGGGCCCTCCAGCACTCTCTAGTACAGTGAGGCTTATTGAGCAATATGGCCCCCGTGTAGCGTGTATGTATGCATGTATGCATTGGAATTTAGGTAGCACAGATCTAGCTTGGGGGCAGTAGACCGCTGTACATTGTGCGATGTGTTGTAAGGGGATCCAAGATCGTGTACGTGGGGATGTAAACCCTTGAATTACACAATTATTATATTGATGATATTTACAATTGCAGTTCACATATTTACAATGTATAGACAGGTATAAAGGTTATGTGATTTGCCCAGAATCACATGATTTTCAGTCAAGTGGCAGAGTCAGCATTTGAGCTCAGGTTCCAGGCTGTTAGTAGGCAGTTCAGCTGCTAAATCATATCTTCCATCCTTGAATAGGAGGATTTCTCATGTGTAGTGTAAGGTCTCGTCAAGCAGTAAGGAGAGAGGACTCTATAAGTAAGGGTTTTCTAGCCTAATGATTATTTTCCTCTACTAGTAGAGCTCCTGGAGTGTAGAGTCAGATTTCGTGTAGGATAGGATTAATCAATAGCAGGGTCTGTCCAGGAACCACGTTGACTAACAATGTTTCGACCATGTTATGACCCTTTCACTTCTACGTACACATCATAGAGGTCTGAACAAGGAAGAATGTGGGGACATTGATTTTGATAATACATATTTGTCATGTTATTCCTTATTCCGACCAGGAACTGGATTTTATTGCTCGCTAATTCTGATTTACTTCTAATGAGGGTCTATATTGCTTGATTTCTCCTGCTTGATGATAGCTTCAATATTGAATGAGGTTTATTATTCTGGTTGAATACAAATATCTTCCTGTAGTAGGGTTATGCTCTCCCAGTGTAGTATCATGGAGCCTCCAGTATAATGAGTATTCTTTGTAGAGTTACCATGGAAGCCTCTTCATCTAGGAGTAGCCTTTTCAGCACAATTTTCTTTTTATCTGTTGTTGTATTCCTAGATCTCTCAAAGTACATTTTTGTGTCCACTCGCAGGTATCAGGTGAAGCTCAAGTTGGAAGGCAGATTATTGCAGTCATCACCTTCACTAACCCTCTGAATCAACAACTACACAACTGCGAATTCCACGTGGAAGGTCCTGGCCTACAAAGGCCGAAGGTGGTTAGTGTTGGGTATGTATACAAGCCAGTCTATCCTTTATGCTTTGCCTCTCCTCATTCTGCATTCCTAGACCTCTCTTCTTCTCCACCCATTTCCTCTTCTCCTTGGTATTTTTCTGCTCTCCCAATGTCTTGGTAGCACGATCGTAGGTTCCGGTTCATTTCGTGATAGTTCCGCCACCACTGTGGTAGCACATGTCCAAAAACGATAGCCCAGAGTGCTTATATTTGTACCTGCTCTGCACGTCAGAGGTTCAAATCACAGCAGGTTCAACACAGTCTTTCATCTTTAAAAGGACAATAAATTAAGAGTAATAAAATGAGTTTCAATTTAGACTGGGTGATATGCTTAAGACAAAAGTGCTATCATTAATGTAATCTTTATAATTATTATGAAGGTACCAACAAAAACATTACTCTGTCTTTTCTCGCAGAATCTTTCTCGACTGTCTTTGAAGTTGAGCATTCTTGTTCATTCTCTTCTTCCAGTGCAAATCTTTCTCCAATTAGCCTCCTACCTTTATTTGTCTCTGCTGATATTTTTGGCAATTGTTGCTTCCCACGACGTCTGTCTTTATTCTTTCCTTATTTTGCAATTCTTTTTTCATGTCCTTATTTTATGACCATCTTCGTTTCTTCTCGTTCTGCTTTGAGCAGCTGTCTTTATGGTCATTCCTCATCGGCCATCTTTCTTCTCGTCCTCTGCTGACCAGCTTTCTTCTCATTCCCTGATGGCCACCTTTCTTTTTTCTCCTCCTCTGTTGCCCATCTGTCTTTTTACTCATTTTCTGTTTGCCATTTTTTAAAAATTCTCTTCATCTGTTGGCCATCTTCTTTCTCATTCCTGATGTCCATCTTCTTTATTTTCCTCCTCTGTTGACCATCTGTCTTTATTCTCATCTTCTCTTAGCCATATTTTTTTTCCGTCCTATATTGGCCATCTTTCTTCCTAATTTTCTACCTTTGGCCATCTTTTTATTTCGTCTTATGTTGGCCTTTTTTCTTCCTAATGGAAGGCCATCTTTCTTTATTCTCCTTCTCCTCTGTTGGCCATCTGTCATTATTCTCATCTTCTGTTGGCCATCTTTAATCTCGTTCCTCAATAACCATCTGTCTTTTTTCTCCTCCTCTGTTGGCCATTTTAAATTTCACTCTCTATTGTCCATCTTTCTTTAGTCTCCTCTCCAGTTGGCTATTTTAATGTATTCTCGTTCCCCTATGCTCCCAGTAATGCAATGTGTATTTGTCTAATTCAGTTTCCCAACTGTATTTGCTCTATCTATCCTAAGGAGTCCATTTCATCTGCCTTTCCCTTCGCTTTATCTCCTTATCTCGTCAATGTATTTCTCCTCACTTATCCCTCTGCACAACCTCTTTTGCTCTTGACATAAGTTTATATTTTCCCACCTCCCTAGGAATATTGGGCCTTTGAAGTCAGCATCTATCACTGAGAAGTTCACCCCCACAAGACCTGGACCACGGCAGCTGATGGCCAGCTTCGACAGCTCAGAGCTCAGTCAGATCCATGGGTCAACCGAAGTCATGGTGCGTGATGCTTGAGCACCCACAGTGGCTGTGAAAGAGACTCTACCAATGGCGTGAAGATTATATTCAGTATTATCACCACCGCATCCCTAAAAATACACTTTTGGACCTACCGTGTCTTGGAACACCTGGTGTTTTGCACCACTGGTCGTTACCAATGCGTTTTTTCGTGAGTTCTTGACTGCATTGCTAATTGCAGGGGCAGACGCCATTGTGACCTAAACAGCTAGCTAAAAAATAGAAAAATGAAGGGCCCAAGAATGTAGTTGCACTAGTTTCAGAGATCTGGTTACCGCCTCAGACTTTTGAAAGTTATAGGAAATGTTCTTGACTTACATGGCGGGGCAGCAAT
Organism: Calotriton arnoldi; assembly: GCA_963921515.1. Lineage (NCBI taxonomy): Eukaryota > Metazoa > Chordata > Amphibia > Caudata > Salamandridae > Calotriton > Calotriton arnoldi. Next base: position 3,493 of record CAWUFW010022448.1, on the reverse strand, counting down.
TCAAAGAAATCAATATCTGCATTGATGGTCATTTCTGTCGGTACCCATCACTATGTTGCATACTCCTAGACAGGAAGTAATGCTATAGTTTGTACCATTTGCCAGTTTTTCTTTTCATCACTTCCTGCATCTGGGTCCCACTGGGCATGGTGTGTAATATTGTTAAGGCAACGCACCATAAGAAATATGAACCCAAAGAATGAACTTTAGGCAAATCGTTGTCACACCAGATCGTGAGTGACCAGGCAAGTAGCAATACACTGTGGGTAATGTTGTCACGGTACTTCACCAAAAGAGACATGAGCTTTCTAGTCCGCTGCGAGTATAGTTGTCATGTCATCTGCTCCTACTGTGCCCTGCGGGAGATTTTACTCATAAGATCTGAGGACTGCTAGGCGTGACAGCTGCTAAAGACCCAATCTTGTGCTCATCTTTTTTTTTTTAAATTGTGAAAAAGGAGAAATCCATTGTATAAAGAGTGCTAGTTCACTACATCGCCCCTATTCAATAAATGATGGGACAATCTATCAGTGCTTCCATCCAGCGTTGCCAAGACCCCACCGAAGTACTGTGGAATGACTACAGATCCTAGCAATAGCTCAGTACAGTTCCAGAAAAGGCCGACCGTGCAGTAGAGAGGACAAGGACCTACCTTGAGACAAGTATGTTGCTCGAAACATCTCCAAAGTACGGAGAGTAGCTGCCGACCAGTCCAAAGCGATAAACAGTGGATCTCTCCTATTTCTACAGTATGGGGGAGGCCCTTTACCCCTGTATGGACTGAAGGGCACTTATTCCTTGCCTCCTCCACATTGCAATGGACCAGTCTGTTCAGTCTGTGGCCATTGCTGGGCATGTCTGTGGCTATCTCACCTTCTTACTTGTCCTTGAGTCTGATGATCTATGGCACATATCTATAGGATTGAACCTTCTATATGCAAAGGTTCTGAACCATTCACTGTGAAAACACACGCCAAATAGTGTGCATTGTTGAAGTTAGCGATTGGTTGAATAACTTTAGTGAGCTTTTATTGAGTGGACTTGTTGATATTTGGTGGCTGAATACCTTTTACGGTCAACCCTTGGAATATAATTTCTTCAATGTATTTTAGCCTAATCGTCAGTGATTGCCTAAACACCTCTTCCCTTGCTTCAGATCTGGGTGATTGAAGGCTTAGAGTGGTCACCAATTTGAGATCTCATCGGCTGAACATTCTGTTGATTATTCAATACATGATTGGCTGGACAAGCATGTCTCCCTTGCAGTTCAGTTGGATTTTTCTCATCAGGCAAAGTTCTTATGGTTAAAATCCTCTTATGACTTTTTGTCCATATTAACTCTCCATCATCTCGACACCGTCCAGCACTTTCCATGATACCTTATAACAACACTGTTTTGGGCATGTTACACTAGGCCATGTCTTTTCTAGCTGTGATTAATGAATATAGTATATGGTATATAAATATTTATAAAGTAATAAAGTTGATGTATTTATAGAATAACTGACACAGATGACAGAAGGCACTGGAGCATGGGCGGGGTTGGGGGAATATTTTATTTTCCTGTCTATTTTTCTCTTGTATGTGGGAATCTGTGTTTTTGTTGTCTGTTCCTGTAGTAAATAAAACATTTTTTAAATAGATGATATAAAGTTCTTGGTGTGCTGTGATCTGTTGTTGGGTGTCGCGGTGCCAGAAGCAGGCGGTGCAGCTCCCACCATTGTTACCAGGGTCACGGGGAGCCAATTGGAGCCAAACAAGCGCGGGAAGCATTGAAGCAATACAACCTTTTATGCCCTTTGCACTAGATCAATAAAAAAATTGCATCTGGTACAAACCTGTGTCATAGACAAAGTAAATATAACCTGCTAGCAACACTGTCGTGGATATAAAAATCAATATGGTAACCTGTACACTTGTCAGAAAACACTACTCACTTCCAGCCTGTGCTACAGACAGAAAAAAGACACAGCCCTTTAAAAAGACTCTGGATACAAATCACCTGCATCCCCCATGCACTGGGCATAGCAGTATACTGCATGCTAGAACCTTGTGCTTCAGATGTAAAAGAAATACTTTCTGCCACAAACCTGTGCACTAGATACAGCAGGAATAGTACCTACTAACCCCTCACAAACACAGAATAAGCACCTCCTGCCTCAAGTCTGTACCGTAAACCGAAGATATACTGCCCGTTACAACCCAGAGCTATGCTATAGATATACAATCAGGGGCGGCTCAGAGCGTCGCTCCCCTGCCAGCAGAAGCTGCAAAAAATCATGTTTATTATCATTTTATTTTTCTCCTACCTTGTAGTCTTGGGGGTGGTGCCACGGGATGACAGGCACCGAGGGGGAGTGGTGGGCACTGCCTTCAGTGCGCATGACGGTTTGGCCGGCCGTCTGAGGCCAGCCAATCCGTCATGCGCACTGAAGCTCTCTCCAACCCAACTGCATTGCTGGGTTGGAGAGAGCAGGCACAGGCTCCCAGTCTCCCTGGGAGCGCAAATTGAGGGTGCTCAGGCCAATCCTGATTCTGCTCTCATGCTGTGAGAGCAGTGTCAGGATTGGCCGCAAGGCAGGCTGGGAGCCTGTGCCTGCAGTAGAGCCAGAAGAGGATCGGTGCGGCTGGATTCAGGTAAGTGTTTTTTGTTTATTTGTTTTTTGTTTTGTGCCCCCCCCACCTCCTCCCTTGCCCCGCCACTTTCCCCCAACACTAGCCACGACTGACAATCATCTTCACTAGCTGTAGAAGGTACCTTCTGTTATTCTCTTAACGAAACACTGATTGGCTGTAGTCCAGTGTACCAGATGTTATTGAAACACTCCCCCTAAAACACTGTTTTAGACATGGAAGAAATACTATCAGCTACAGCCCAGCGTTATCAACAGAAGCAGCGGGCGCAACTGGGAGAAGAGAGAAATGACAACCTTTCTGATATCTAACGCACCACCAAATGTAACTAAACTGTGAGGGACTTCATTCTGAAGACAGCATGCAAAGAAAGAAGAACCCTTTGTTACAATGAAAGCAGCCAGGTATCTATGTCTGCAATGGGAAAGTGGTGCAGAAACCAGAAGCGAGTAAAGTAGTGAGAAAGGCGAGTGAACAAAGATAGAAAGGTAGCCAACAAATCGTGGGGTAAATTGAGAGGTGGGTTAAGAATAGATGAGGTAGTGAGTAACATATAACATAGAGTGAGAAACTGGTAAAGAAAGGAGTGAGGGACAGAGTAGTGAGGTGGTGGGAAGAGTTAGAAAGAGAAGAGGTACAAACAGATGGAGAGATCTATACAGAGATAAGGTAAAGATAGATGAAGTTAAAAGAGAGGTGCAGCAGATGTAGGAAAGATATAGGGAGTGTGAAAGGAAATGAAATGAGTGATGATGGATCGCAGGGCTAGAGTTGTAGAGATGTAGTGGTAGGCACATAGTGCAGTAAGGAGGGGTGAGGTTGTGAAAGACCACTAAAGGGTGGCTTGAGAGAGGTGTAT
>CAWUFW010022447.1:0-95415 GCA_963921515.1 Calotriton arnoldi | reverse complement strand
CCCATCCCCGGGGCCTGGCCACTTCGTTGGGGACCGTGGGGAGCCCCAATGCCCCCCACGGTCCCTGCCGGCTCCCCGCGTCCTGTGGGAGCCGGCATTTCTTTTCCACATGGGGAGCTGCTGACATGCAGCTCCCCTTGTGGAAAAGCAATCTGGTTTGATTTTTGAAAGCGAGAGCAGGTTTCCCTGCTCTCGCTTTCAAAACCCAAACCACAGTTTGCTATGGCAGGGCGGGAGCTGCGAGGCTCCCGCCCTGCCATAGCAAACTGCAGTGTCCCGGGAGTGGCACCCCGGGACACTGCAGGAGCCGGCCCTGGGGGTGGCGGTCCCCAGGGCCATCACTGGCTCCAGGAGAGGGGCCGCGCGGCCCCCTCCCAACATTCTGCACACCCCCGGGGAGGTGGTGGTCCCCGGGGCTCGGGGGTCCGTAACGGACCCCCAAATTAGCATTTTAGTGCCCCGGGGAGGTGGTGGTCCCCGGGGCGTGTGGGGGGCTAGAGCCCCCCCACACAGGTATATATTTTTTAAAAAGAAGCCCCGGGGTGGCGGTCCCGGGGCTGCGGGGGGCAGTGTCCCCCGCAAATAATGAATGATGGCCCGGGGGTGGCGGTCCCCGGGGCTTGGGGGGGCCTTGGAGGCCCCCCAAACATTAAAAAAAAAAGCCCCAGGGGGTGGCAGTCCCCGGGGCTGAGGAGGTCCTCCTGGGCCCCCGCAATTTTATTTTAGCATGCCCCCGGGACTTGGCCCACCCGGGGGCTAAATTATAACGAAGCGCGGGAGTCCGCGCTTCGTTTTTTTTTTTTTTTTTGGGCCGGATTCACGCACCCAGCACGAGTTCGGCCGATTCTTTTTTAAAAATGCTTTTTGGGCCCTGGGCAGGCCTAGGGGGTCAGGGTGTTTCTACCCTGCCCCCTTTTCTTTTTTTTTCGTGCTTCTTTTTCTCTTTTCTTGTGCCTCGGTTACCGAGGCACAAGATGGCTGCCAACACTTCCTGGTTTGGAGTGTTGACAGCCAATTAGAATAAAGCTCGTGGTCGGGAGGGTGCGATTTTCTCAGCAACTACTGAACGGATTTACACCATTTAAAAAAAAGGGCTCTTTCTGAACCAAGGGCTACCTTTTTGCCAAATTTGATGTAATTCCGTTCAGCAGTTTCAGCTGTAACCGTGTCTAAAGTTTCCTATGGGAAATTGATTTTCCGACCTCTATTTTCTGAATTTCTCAGGAACTACTGAACGGATTTACTCCATTTAAAAAAAAAGGTCTCTTTCTGAAACAAGGGCTACCTTTTTGCCAAATTTGGTGTAATTCTGTTCAGCAGTTCGAGCTGTAGCCGTGTCTAAGGTTTCCTATGGGAATTAACATGGAGAAAACACGTTTTGGGACGCCCCTTTTTTCTCGGTCCCCGCTTGCCGAATACCTTCGAAACTTTCAAGACAGGAGCTGACCAGAGCGGGCTACGAGTTTTGAAAATTTCGCGAAGATTCGTCAACCGGCGCCAAAGATATTGAGAAAACAAAAAATGAGTTTCCTATGGAAACTAGGTCCTAACTATAACTATCTACTGGCGACCGCCAGTAGATAATATATATATATATATATATATATATATATATATATATATATATATATATATATCCATATGAACTGCCCAACACTTGAGGTGCCACACACAATGTGTTCAATCCTTCTTTATTGGCAAGTTGCAGGGAGACAAACATCACCTTGGACAGCCGAAGCGTTCTCCAAACATGTTTCTGGCTACCAAGCCCTTGATCACTGGAGTCCATGGGTGACAGGCTGCATCTCATTTCACGCCGTACTCACAGCGTTCAATTATAGTGCCGCCTTGTAGGCGTGCCTTCCGGCTGCATTGTGGGAATCGTAGTGTGGCAAAGTTTCTCCATAGTGGAATGTAGCCCAGCCTTCCCGTTTTCTTACAATCCTTTAGTAGGTCAAAGAGACACTCGGGTCCCTGCTTGTATCACCTCCCAAAACGGACACGTTGTTCCAATTCACGCTGCCGTTTTCACAAAGCACTGGAGCCGCTTTTCAGTGGCGGGGCACCTCACGACCCTGGCGGTCGCCAGTAGGTAGTTATAGTTAGGACCTTGTTTCTATTCAAAAAGCGTTTTTTCTTTTGCCAATATCTTTGGTGCCGTTTGCCGAATCTTCGCAAAATTTTCAAAACTAATGGGGAGCTCCTGTCAGCTCCTGTCTTGAATGTTTCGGGGTGATTTGTCAAGCGGGGGCAGAGAAAAAAGGGGGGTCCCAAAACGCGTTTTCCACATGTTAATTTCCATAGGAAACTTTAGACAAGGCTACAGCCCGAACTGCTGAAAGGAATTACACCAAATTTGGCAAAAAGGTAGCTCTTGGTTCAGAAAGCGACTTTTTTTTAAATGGTGTAAATCCGTTCAGTAGTTTTTTAAATATTAAAGGAAAAATAAATTTATATATCTGGGCGGAGCCTAACCACACATCTCATCGTGAGATCTGATTGGCTGTCAGCACTTCATCCAAGAAGTGTTGGCAGCCATCTTGGGACCAATATACATGATAGCACCCCATTAAAATGCATTGCAGTGAATGGAAGGTTTTGAGGGTCACCAAAAGGAGAACGTATAAAGGGTGATAAGACTTTAGTTACATTATAAATCATTTGTTGATGGTACCATACTAATTTTAGGAATTGTGGTGTGTTCTAAGGTGATTTTACCTTGTGAAAAAGCCTTCTGCTGGGATATCATGAATCATGTTTGAGAGAAAACTATTTTCTCATACTTTTCCCATAGAAGTTTGGAAGGTGATCTAGAAGCTAAAATGAGAGCATATTTTCTGTAAATTCACATTATCTTTCTCAGTCATGTGAGAATGAAGTCTGACATTCTCAGTAAAACATGTACATCCAACAAGGGCAGAGACTGTCAGTTGATTCCTTTGTGTTCTACTGCAGCTTCCCAGAGTGTTCTAAAGAACAACTAGAGCGCTAACAGTCTTACTTATGATAAAAGTATGGCACACCTGAAGCCATCTTGATTGGAATAAAGTGGTAACACTTAAAACATTTAATTTAAAAAGGAACAAAATGAGGGGGTTCATTTTGCCATAGAAATTATGATTGGTGCTGCAGAAAGAAAAATTAGGGCACATTTTGAGTGACTTCTCAAATCCTCTTCTATTTCATTAAACAATTCTGACATGCAGACTGAAACATGCACTTTCAATACCAGCAGCAGACTTCCCTGGAGAGCAGTAGCTTTACTACAGTGATCTAATGAGCAACTAGAGTGCTAACATTCTGAATTTATGGCAAATGTGTGACACATCTGAATGCCTTCTTGATGGAATCAAAGTAAAAAACTGAAAGTATTTACTATTGTGGAGACTGCAGTAAATGAGGAAATTAGGAAACTTCATAACAAATAAGTCTCCCAAGATGGCCACCAGAGACAAAAGAGCCCAAATGTAGCACAAATATCACCCAGATGTAGCCCACGTATAGCCCAATGACAGAATGTCCCAGAGTGTTCTAAAGAACAACTAGAGCGCTAACAGTCTTACTTATGACAAAAGTATGGCACACCTGAAGCCATCTTGATTGGAATAAACTGGTAACACTTAAAACATTTAATTTAAAAAGGAACAAACTGAGGGGGTTTATTTTGCCATAGAAATTATGATTAGTGCTGAAGAAAGAAAAATTAGGGCACATTTTGAGTGACTTCTCAAATCCTCTTCTATTTCATTAAAAATTCTGACATGCAGACTGAAACATGCACTTTCAATAGCAGCAGCAGACTTCCCTAGTGAGCAGTAGCTTTACTACAGTGATCTAATGAGCAACTAGAGTGCTAACATTCAGAATTTATAGCGAATGTGTGACACATCTGAATGCCTTCTTGATGGAATCAAAGTAAAAACTGAAAGCATTTCCTACTGAGGAGACTGCAGTAAATGAAGAAATTAGGAAACTTCATAACAAATAAATCTCCCAAGATGGCCACCAGAGACAAAAGAGCCCAAATGTAGCACAAATATCGCCCAAATGTAGCACAAATATCGCCCAAATGTAGCACAAATATCACCCAGATGTAGCCCACGTATAGCCCAATGACAGAAGTGTGCAAAACACTTTTTATTTTTTTGCAGTTTTATATAGTGCAGACTGATCAGGTATTGGAGTGCTTTACATGAGCATTGGTTACATCACACAAGGACAAATTCATGTTGGTTGTAGACATGGGGAGATTAAGTGATTTGACCAGAATCACAGAATGTCGAGCTGAAGCAGAAACTCCAACCTGGTTCCCCAGTTGCAAAGTCTGCAGCTCTGGAAGTAATACCACATCCTCTCCCCTAAGTGCAACATTTAATCAAGTGGTCAACTGGATAAAAAAACATAAAGATAACAAATAATTTAAAAGTGCTTTGTCGCTATTTGAAAACTCAGAAAATATGTCCTCATTTTAGTTTTTTAGAGCTCTAACCATAATTTCGATGCAAATAAGACCCTCTCATTTCTGTAATTTCTAAAGGAAATGCTCTAGGTATTACAGTTTTGATTACATCAAGATGACGTCAGGCGTGCCACACTTTTGTAATAAATATAGAATGTTAGCAATCTAGTTGTTCATTAGGATACTGTTGAGAGGCAGAGGCCATGGGCACGGACTCAGAAAATTGAAGGCAGGTAGGAGGGTACAGAGGCAACAATTTGACCACATAGGGTAGGGAGGAAGGGCAGTGGCAGCACAACAGACTATGGAGGGCAGTGGAAAGGGGGGCAGGGGCAACAAACCAACAATGCAGGACAGGCAAGAGAGGCTGTGGCAATATAATAGACCATTGTGGGCAGAAGGAAGAGGCAGTGGTAGTACAACCATACATGCCAACAGACCCGATTCAGCCAGGAAACGCCCAATGTTTTTAAGACCAAATGGGCTTTATTTGATCTGTCTCCTGTCTACAATCTCCTCTTTTTCAATGCAAGTCAATGGGGAAAATCAATACCCCAGTTTTTTTTCAAAATCTCCCTCTTACCAAGTTAAATGTTGGCAAGTATGGTACATTGGATCATGGAAGGCAGGAGGAATTGGGGTATGGACATGGACTCGGATAACAGAGGACAGGAGGGACATGGAGAGGTGCACCAAACTGACCTTACAGGGCAGGCATCAGGGTTTGCAGCAGCACAATACACAACACAGGGCATGCGGGATGGGAGTGCAGCACAACAATCCATGGAAAGCAATAGGGAGGGGACAGGACCATGCACATGGACAACATGAGAACAGAGGGCAAAGAGGCAATGGCAGCTAGCTGACCGTAATCGACAGACAGGAGAGAAAGCTGCAGCATAACGGACCATAAAGGGCAGGAGGTAGGGATCAGGGGCATTACAATGGAACAGACAAGCCAGGAGGGAGGGAATAGGGGTCTGCACATGGAAAACAGAGGGCGGGGGCAAGGGGGCAGGGCAGGAGCAGCAAGCTGACAATGGAGGTCAGGCAGGATGGGCACTAGAAGCAAGACACACCATGGAGAGCAACAGTGAGACTATAATGGCATACACACAGACCATGGATGGAAGGTGGAAGGGGGTCAGGGGCAGCTAGCTAACCACACAGGGAAGGTGGGAGGGGCCGTGGCAGCACAGAAGACCATGCATGGCAAGCAGGAGGGTTAGTGGCAGCACAATGGCCATGATGGGCGAGAAGGAGGGGGCAGGTGCATGCAGAAATGACCATGGAGGATAGAAGGGAGGGGTAGGAGCTGGGCACAGACAAGAGAGTTCAGGGGAAGGGGCCTCACAACAGACCATGCAGGGCAGGCAGGCGGAGCAGTTGCAGCACAACAGACCAGGGAGGGCAGAAGGGTGTGGCAGTAAAATGGACCATGGAGGACAGGAGGAAGGGGATAGGGGCATGGAACGTGGACAGGCATGGTGGAGGTGGCAGGGACAGGTTACAGTCATCTGACAATGCTAGGCAGGTGGGAGGGGAGTGGCAGCTCAACAGAACACTCAGAGTAGATAGGAGGGGCAGGTCCATGGAACATGGTGGTCAAAAAGGATGGAGCAGGGGCATGCACACAGACATCGGAGGGCAGGGGGAAGGAGAGTAGGGGCAGCAAGCTAAGCACAGAGGCTACGTAGGAGGTCAATGATGGGGCATATAATTGGGCAATGGAGGGCAGGAGGAGTGGACTGGGACATCATGCTAAATGGAGGGCAGTGGCAGCACATCAGACCATGCATGGCAGGAGGGAGAAGGCTAGTGCCTGGATTCAGACAACAGAGGATAGGGAGGAGGTGGATGGGGCAGCAAGCTAACTGTTCAGAGAAGGCGGGAAGGCCAGTGGCAGAACAACGGCCACACAGGGCTGTAATGAGGGAGCAGGGGCATGGACTTGGACAATGGATGGCAAGGAGGAGGGGAGGCAGGAGCAGCAAGCTTGGGTGGGGGCAGCACAATGCCAGGCCAGGCCCTGCTTCCAACCCCCCACCATCCATTGTGATAGGCATCTTACTTAACGTTAAAAAAAAACTAGAAATTCGCTGGAAAAAAAAGGTTACAGGGACGTTATAGTTAGACTCAGATTTCACTCGTACAAAACCAGTGAAATTCAGCAGTTATAGTTGCCTGAGCTAACTATAACTTACACCCCCGCAATGGACTGCTTATGACCTCAGACATTACATCATTCATGACATGGTCAGTGACATCACTCATGACATCACTCATGACATCTCAAATGAGCTGTGAATGGAATGGAACTATAATCGCTAGAACTTTATTTATGGATAGTGTGTGTATATTAACACCCCTTTTTTTCTTTTCTTTCGTCTAAGAACCATTATAATACGCAAAGTGCCCAGATCAATATGGCCGATAGCCTTTCACTTTAAAGTAATGTGTAGTCCATTGTTTATGTTGATGTTTGCAATCCTAAGTGTGTTTATTATGAACAAATCACGTTGATGAACATACAGGTACGGCGGTCACGGGGCAAGATATGCTGAAATGACATTGTGTGCATATTAACACTTGTTTTCTTTTCTTTATTGTATCAATTCCTGAATTTTCACATCGTGACCAGGCCAATATGGCCGCCAGCTTTTTGGATTAAAGTAATATGTAGTCCTTTGTTAATGTTGGCAACTGGAGGCATTTATACATTTAAATAAGGAAGCTACAATGATGTCTTGTATCGTTAACAAGGTTCGGACGAGCCGAAAAGCGTGGATCGCATTTCGCATTTGAGATGTCATCAGTGATGTCATCAATGATGTCACTGATCATGTCATGAGTGATGTAATATGTGACGTCATCAGCAGTGCATTGCGGGGGCGTGAGTTATATATATATTCACTGAAAAAAACCATAGGTTTCAGGGACGTTATAGTTAGAAATTAGCATTTAAAAAACCTTTAGAAATTCACTGAAAAAACCATAGGTTTCAGGCACGTTATAGTTAGAAATTAGCATTTAAAAAACCTTAGAAATTCACTGAAAAAACCACAGGTTTCAGGGACGTTATATTTAGTTGGACATTTCACTCGTACAAAACCAAAGAAATTCGGCCGTTATAGTTAGTTGAGCTACCTATAACTCGCGCCCCCGCAATGCACTGCTGATGACGTCACATATTACATCATTCATGACATGGTCAGTGACATCACTGATGACATCACTGATGACATCTCAAATGACATCACTGATGACATCATCCACGTGATAATGTGATGCACCTCCTCACACCCTAATATAACCTTTGATACACCCACTCTAAAATACAGACTACCATTTTCTAAACCATAGACACACCAATACCAGTTACTACATACCCACTCACTGATTCCTAGGTCTACACACACGTCCACTCATTCACCCATATAGTCACTCATACATGCAGCCACTTATCAATCCAGCAGTATCATTTGCACTCATACACCTATACAGACACTCACACATCGCCACTCATACATAGAGTTACTCACACACCTTCTCAGTCATGCAAAGAATCATTCATACTCCCATTTACTCACCCATACAGTTATACACACACCACCTCACTTATTCATACAGATACTAACACATACTTACTCTCTTATACAATCACTGATACAAGTACACACTCATCCATACAGCCACTCTCACAATCACTCACTCTCACGTATTGTCATTTATATACTCCAACTCTCACATACACTGCCTTTTACATATGTAGTTACTTGGAAATGTACCACTGAGACATCTATTCACTCACCAACACACCCATACACACACTCAACCACCCATACAGCTGTTTCCACATGCACTCTTGAACCCATACACCCAGTGAATCAACCACTCACATGTCTATGCACAGAGTCACACACCTCCCACCCATCCACACGGACACTTAGGCACCCATACAGATACTCAGATAACCAATCAATAACCCATATACATACTCATGTAGCTACTCACCAACCCATGCAGCCACTTACACACCAACTGACCGACTGATACCGACATTTACACAGTTTAGTCACTATCCCATGCATTCAGTAAGACACGTTTAATCACTCACTTATACAGTCAGTCACGCACCTACTAAATCATCTATTCAGGCACTTATACACCCACTCATTCCTCAATACACCTTGTTCCTCATCCACGCACACAAGGCACTCCACAAGACTGGCCCAGCCTACCTCAACAGACGACTCCTCTTCTACATCCCCAACCGCCAACTCCGCCGACCTCTCCCTCGCCACCGTCCCTCGCATTCGAAGAACCACCACCGGCGGCAGATCCTTCTCCCACCTCGCCGCCAAGACCTGGAACACCCTTCCACTAAGCCTACAACAGACCCAAGACCTGCTGACCTTCAGGAGGCTACTCAAGACCTGGTTGTTCGACCAGTAGCAGCACCCCCACCTTTTTTTCTCCCCCAGCGCCTTGAGACCCTCGCGGGTAAGTAGTGCGCTTTACAAATTCTGTGATTGATTGATTGATTGATTTGTTTCTCCATTTTCGGGTGACTCGCTTCTACCGAGCCACAAGATGGCTGCCAACACTTCCTGGTTTGGAGTGCTAGCAGCCAATCACAGTGAAACTCGCGCGCGCGACTTAGGCTCCGCCCAGATATTGATTCTTTTATTTTTCTAATTTCTCAACAACTACTTAACGGATTTACACCATTTTTAAAAAGGTCGCTTTCTGACCTAAGCACTACCTTTCTACCAAATTTGGAGTAATTCCGTTCAGTAGTTTCGGCTGTAGCCCTGCACAACGTTTCCTATGGGAAATTGATTTTTTGACTCTTATTTTTTGAATTTCTCAAAAACTACAGAACGGATTTACACCATTTAAAAAAAAGGTCGCTTTCTGAACCAAGCTCTACCTTTCTGCCAAATTTGGGGTAATTCCGTTCAGCAGTTCGAGCTGTAGCTCGTCGCAAAATTTCCTATGGAAATTAACATGGAGAAAACAAGTTTTGGGACCCTCTTTTTTCTCAGCCCCCGCTTGACGAATCACCCCCAAACTTTCAGGATAGGAGCTGACCTGGATAGACTTTTTTTTGGGAGTATTTAAGGAAGATTCATCAAACGATGCCAAAGTTATTAGCAAATCAAAAAATGCTTTTCCTATGGAAACTAGGTTCTAACTATAACTACCTACTGGCAACCGCCAGTAGGTAATATATATATATATTGAATATATATATATATATTCACTGAAAAAACCATAGGTTTCAGGGACGTTATAGTTAGAAATTAGCATTTAAAAGACCTTAGAAATTCACTGAAAAAACCATAGGTTTCAGGGACGTTATAGGTAGTTGGACATTTCACTCGTACAAAACCAGAGAAATTCCCCCGGTATAGTTAGTTCAGCTAACTATAACTCGCGCCCCCGCAATGCACTGCTGATGATGTCACATATTACATCATTCATGACATGGTCAGTGACATCACTGATGACATCACTGATGACATCTCAAATGACATCACTGATGACATCACTGATGACATCATCCAGTGACTGTGTGTTTCTGTAAAGTTTAAATATGTTTTATATATATAAATGCCAAGGTGTATTGAAGAATGAGTGGGTGTATGAGTGTCTAAATGGATGATTTAGTAGGTGCGTGACTGACTGTATAAGTGAGTGATTAAACATGTCTTACTGAATGCATGGGTTAGTGACTAAACTGTGTGAATGTCTGTATCAGTCTGTCAGTTGGTGTGTAAGCGGCTGCATGGGTTGGTGAGTAGCTACATGAGTGTCTATATGGGTTATCGATTGGTTGACTGAGTATCTGTATGGGTGCCTGAGTGTCTCTGTGGGTGGGTGGGGGGTTGTGTGACTCTGTGCATAGATCTGTAAGTAGGTGATTCACTGGGTGTATGGTTCAAAAGTGCATCTGTAAAGGGCTGTATGGGTGGGGGAGTGTGCGTATGGTTGTGTTGGTGAGTGAATGGATGTCTCAGTGGTACATGTGTGAGTAACTACTTATGTGAAAGGCAGTATATGTGAGTGTTGGAGTATATATATTACTATATGTGAGACTGAGTGATTGTGAGAGTGGCTGTATGGATGAGTGTGTGCTTGTATCATTGATTGTAGAAGAGAGTAAGTCTGTGTTAGTATCTGTATGAATAAGTGAGTTGGTGTGTGTATAACTGTATAGGTGAGTAAATGGGAGTGTGATTGATTCTTTGCATGACTGACTAGGTGTGTGAGTAACTCTATGGATGAGTGGTGGTGTGTGAGTGTCTGTATAGGTGTATGAGTGCAAATGATAGTGATGTATTGGTGAGTGACTGCATGTATGAGTGACTGTATGGGTGAATGAGTGGATGTGTGTATAGACCTAGGAATCAGTGAGTGGGTATGTAGTAACTGGTAATGGTGTGTCTATGGTTTTGAAAAAGATGGTAGTCTATATTTTAGAGTGGGTGTATCAAAGGTTATATTAGGGTGTCAGCAGGTGCATCAGAGGATCACGTGGATGATGCCATCAGTGATGTCATCAGTGATGTCATCAGTGATGTCACTGACCATGTCATGAATGATGTAATATGTGACGTCATCAGCAGTGCATTGCGGGGGCGCGAGTTATAGTTAGCTGAACTAACTATAACGGGGGAATTTCTCTGGTTTTGTATGAGTGAAATGTCCAACTAACTATAACGTCCCTGAAACCTATGGTTTATTCAGTGAATTTCTAAGGTTTTTTAAATGCTAATTTCTAACTATAACGTCCCTGAAACCTATGGTTTTTTCAGTGAATTTCAAAGGTTTTTTAAATGCTAATTTCTAACTATAACGTCCCTGAAACCTATGGTTTTTTCAGTGAACTTCAAAGGTTTTTTAAATGCTAATTTCTAACTATGCCTACAAAGGTAGGAAATGTGAAGAAAGAGGAAGAAAAGCGCACAAAGAAGCAAGACAAATGCAGAAAGAGGCAACAGAAGTCAAGAAAGACGAAGAAAAGTGCAAGAAGAAGCAAGAGATGTGCAGAAAGAACCAACAGAGGAGCAGAAAGTCCTCCTGTGCCCCCAACTTTTTGCTGATGGGTACTGGTGGTAACTGACTCTGACTAACCGGCCCTAGAGCCAGTGCTATGCTAAAAGACACTTAGAATACAGTGAAAACACCTACATACACTAGGGAACACTATGCGTTGGGGTACCCCTGTGATTAGCATGACCTCCTCTGTATTTGCCATGAGTTAGTGCCTGGGTCATTGGATGAGTACATGGGTACTGACTGGATGATTAGAGTACTGCAAGGAGAGTGGATGGTGAATTTATAAACGCTTGTGTTTTGGGGGAGTGATTGGATAAGGACATGGAACTGGTTGGGTGATTGGAGGAGTGCATGGGTAGTGACAAGGAGATGGCTGGACTGCATCAGTAGTCCTCAGGGGATTGTAGCAGTGCATGTGTTAGTGCCTGCGTCATTGCATAAGTACATGGGTAGTGACTGGATGATTAGAGTACTGCAAGGAGAGTGCTTGGTGAATCTATAAGTGCTTGGGGTTTGGCGGAGTGATTGGATAAGTTCATGGTGCTGGCTGGGTGATTGGGGGAGTGCATGGGTAGTGACAAAGAGATGGCTGGGCTGCATCAGTAGTGCTCAGGGTATTGTAGCAGTGCATGAGTTAGTGCATGGGTCATTGCATGAGTGCATGGGTACTGACTGGATGATTAGAGTAATGCAAGGAGAGTACATGGATTTTGGCAGAGTGATTGGATAAGTACACACATGTCACATCAGGCCCGCCCCCTCCTTTCACCACTGTGCAAACGCACCCCCTGGCGGGTTTTAAGTTGGGGGATTAATTCCCCTTGAATCCTGAGGGTCCCTGGGGGCCAACTAGCCCACCAGGTACCTCCAGTAAGCGCCACAGAGCTGCGTTGCAGAGAGGTGGTCCAAGGCCACTCCCCTTTTTACACCTCTCTGCAACGCAGCTCTATGGCGCTTACTGGAGGTACCTGGTGGGCTAGTTGGACCCAAGGGACCCTCAGGATTCAAGGTGACCTAATCCCCCAACTTAAAACGCGCCACGGGGCGCGTTTGCACAGTGGTGAAGGGAGGGGTTGGGGCCTCAGGTGACATGTGTGCAAACACGCCCTGTGGCGCGTTTTAAGTTGTTTTGTTTTTCTCTTTTCTTGTGACTCAGTTCTACCGAGTCACAAGATGGCTGCCAACACTTCCTGGTTTGGAGTGTTGACAGCCAATTAGAATGAAGCTCGTGGTCGGGAGGGTGCACGGATCCAACGCGCCTCTAAATATCGAAACATTTATTTTTGATTTTCTCAGCAACTACTGAACGGATTTACACCATTTAACAAAAAGAGTTCTTTCTGAAACAAGGGCTACCTTTTTGCCAAATTTGGTGCAATTCAGTTCAGCAGTTCGGGCTGTAGCCGTGTCTAAAGTTTCCTATGGGAATTAACATGGAGAAAACACGTTTTGGGACCCCCCTTTTTTCTCGGCCCCTGCTTGCCGAATCACCCCGAACCTTTCAAAACAGGAGCTGACCGGAGCGCCCCACTAGTTTTGAAAATTTCGCAATGATTCGTCAACCAGCGTCAAAGTTATTGGGAAAAGAAAAAACGCTTTTGAATAGAAACAAGGTCCTAACTATAACTACCTACTGGCGACTGCCAGTAGGTAATAAATATATATATATATATAGATCACTGCTCCATAGTACAAAGTACAGCACTCACGGGGGACTGTGTGACCAAGTTTATTGGCACATAAAACACGAACAAAAAGACGCGTTTCGGCGACTGCCTTTCTCAATATAGAGCGGCAGCCGGAGACCACGCCATTAAATACAATTAATAACTCATTCATGGTTGCGAGGTAACAACATCAAAAACGGACTAATCGTCCTTTTGCAAAACCATTTCGGCCATCTTGGAACATGCAATGCCAAACTCATTATTGCAGTCCCATAACGCAAATACATGTTTATCATTGTTGTGAAATCAAAATTCAAACGTAAGGTATGAAAATACAGATTCAAACGTAAGATTTAGAAAATTTCATCCTGCCCTGAATGGGCTTGTGTCTTTGTGCAAGTGTATTTCATTTGATCAATATTACATCTCAAAATTATGATTTTAAATTATTGTGATCAAATCGATCATGATCAAAATATACAATCGTGCCCTAGATGGGCATATAACTATGTACACATCAACACCCTATGTAATTAATTTGCGACTTGAGGACAATTTAGTTGTTCTGCCAAGGATCAGCTTGTCCTCACTTATTGAAGGTCGATAATGGTGCTAAATTCAATTCCTACCTCACACTCCTATGATAATTAATATACACATAAACAAAAGAAAAAAAGGAAATCAAAGTGACCAATATTTCATTATCTAGCTTTCTATATACATATGTACAAAGGTACCTGCTGATTTAGATTTCAATTGTAATTCAAATTGCTGACATCTACGGTTCCCCTTCTCAGATATAAATTAGAGATGTACTGATAACTCCTCGCCACTGTTCAGCCCATGGGGCATTTTTGATTGTAAATCTAAGATGTATCTCAACTCTAGTCTTCGGAGCCTTGTCTCTCTATCTCCCCCTCTTACATCATTAGGAACGTGGTCCAGACAAAAATACTGTAACAGATCCCTGTCACTTGCATGGTGAATTTCAAAATGTCTGGCCACTGGGTAATTTTTGTCCTTAGAGGCAATGGCTCGGAGATGCTCAAGAATCCGTATTTTAGTCGGATGAATAGTACTGGCGACGTACCGACGTCCACACGGACATACAAGGCAATATACAGTGTGACTGGTATTGCAGTTCATAAATTTCTCTATCACTTTCGGATTCTTGAGCCCTGGAACCGAGTAAGTTGATACTTTGCAACTAAATTTGCATGCCTTACATTTCCCACATGGGAAAAAGCCTTTAACAGAGTGGAAACATGATTGTTTCTTGTCCCGTACAAAGTGACTCTGTACCAGAAGATCCTTAACTGACTTATTTCTCCTAAAAGTAAGTAGGGGAACTCTAGATAGTTCTTCCTCTAGGATCGGATCAGCTTTGAGAATGTGCCAGTTCTTCCTCATTATGTTCCTGATGTCATTGGCATTATTGGAGAAATCAGTGATCATTCTGCATTGATTCAAGGCAATGTTATTTTTTACCAGTCTTCTCTTCCTCATATTGGATACTCCACTAATGAGATTCACTCTCAATTTAGTGTCTACCTTCTGCTTCACATTCGTTAAGATTTCTTCAGAGTACCCTCTGACACGGAATCTTGCCATGCTTTCGGCAGCCATCACCTGGAAATCACAATCTCGTGAACAGTTTCTTTTTATTCTTAATAGTTCCCCATAGGGGATACTATTTTTAATTTTTCAGGTGGCAGCTGCCGGCATGCAAGATTGAATTACCGGCCGTGGGCTTACGATGTAAACTGGTACAGAGTTTCCCATTGGATACAAAGACATACAGATCTAAAAAATTGACAGATGTTCTACTAATCTCCCCTGAGAATTTCAAATTTAGGTCATTGAAGTTCAATTGATTAATGAAATCCTGGGCTGATCTCTCTGTGCCACTATAGATAATAAACAGATCATCAATATAGCGGTTCCAACTGATTAAATTGTTGGTCCACTGGGCATTGGTATCAGACCAGGCCACCCGCTTCTCCCACCAGCCTACGAAAAGATTCGCGTAACTGGGGGCGAAGCAGGTGCCCATGGCTGTACCACAGGTCTGTCTATACAATTGTTCTTGAAAGAGAAATATGTTGTTATTCAGACAGTAATTAATAAATTCCAACAACATCAAGTTATGCTCTGTATACTTGAGAGAACGACCATTCAAAAAATATTTTATGGCTTCAAGGCCATGTGCATGATTGATACTCGTGTACAAACTCGAAATGTCCAAGGTAATCATTACAAAATTGTCCTCCCAGGTTATCCCCTCAATTTGCTTCAAAAAGTGTCTTGTGTCTTGAATGTAAGAGGACAACTCCACCACAAAGTCAAACAAAAAGTGATCAATAAATATATAGATATATATATAACGATATAGATATATATAGATATATGTATGTATGTTCACAGTTAATGCCAATATTTTTTTGGGTTATATTGTTATCAGTTTAGTTATATAATTTATTGGGGTGAATCATAAATATTTTGGTGATGTTATCTAAGCTTTTTATTTAAACATGCGTATATACTGTTTAATGTTTATTTTAAATAATTATTTTATGTAAAAAGTGTTTTTAATATTTATTAATGTAATTATTTTGGTGATAGTATTGTAATCCATATTGTGTGAATCGATATTTTTACATTTAATATGTTTATTCAAAGGTGGCTATATTTTTGTTTTCGATATTGTGTTTTCTATAAGTTAAAATCAATATTTTTAACAACGATATTTATGTTGTCTATATTTGTCGATATTTTTGGTTTTATTAGTTAGGTGTAGGCAGGAGATATTTTTGTTATTTATTTTTACTTTCCAATTTTTTTGTGTTTCAGTATTGTATGCATCGAAAACCCATACTGGACACACATTTCCACATGGAAAAATTACATCGATGAAATCTTGTGAAATGGAGGGTTTACCCCACCAGGGCCCTAAATTTCATTACATGGTTGAACAAGCAGGACAGAAACCTGAAATTCACCCAAACCATAAGTAACAAATCTCTGACTTTCTTGAATGTAGAAATATTAAATGAAAAAAACACACTACAAACTGACACATATCATAAATCTCACACACTCTAGTAGTGTCATGCTTCATCGTCGGGTTCACCCTGACTCCTAAAGGTCAGGGTGGGCTCGACCATGTTTCAGGGAGCACTTAGGAAGAAATGGCCAGGGGGTATAAAGATAAAAATCCTCCTGCAGATCCCGGTATCCCTTTATTAGTGGAGCCGCAGGGGATATTAAAATACAAAAAGAAATATGTGGGTCACACGGAGTTTTATGGTCCTATGACCCAAGTGCCAACATGTTTCAGTCCGAAAAGATGGCCCAATAAGGTCCCGGACTTTCTTCAGGGCAAAAATGTCCTCCCTGGTAGATATCAAATCAGGATATCACTTATCTCTATATACAATTATACAAGGGCAGATAGCTGCTCCTTAGTGTAACATACTGGAAATAGACAACTTATCTTCTATTCCTGTAGGTATGTGATACTCAATCTGTGAGAAAACAAGGGGGGAGACAAAAATCAAAAGAATATTTGCATTTCAAATTTCCCATCTGTGATGTGCTCAGTACACAGGACAGTTTCTTAGGATTCGAAGAAACTGTTCTGACTTAGAGACCTACAAGAAAGAGGCCGACAAATTGACCCACAAGCTACAACAAAAAGCCTACCCCAAAAAAGTCATAGATCAGGCCCGCAAAAGGTCCCATAACAGTCCGAGAGCGGCGCTACTAGAAACCAACACAAGGGCAGAAGTGAACTCTCTCATATGTGTTACCACGTACAATTCCTCATCCAACGCAATAAAGAAAATCGTGAATAACAAATGGTCTATTTTGACATCCAACAAACTCACGTTTGACAAACCAATGTTCTCTTTTAAAAGAAACAAAAGCTTGAGAAATACACTGGTACATACAGACACGTACAAACCAAAACCTAACAACCAACTGACCCTGTGGAACCAACCTCCTGTCACGGGACATTACCCATGCGGTTTGTGCGTGGTATGCCCATTTACTGAACACACAAAACAGATAGACTTGGGTCTTGAATTTCCATGGGAACAACGGGCACATACAAATTGTAATTCTGACAATGTAGTATACCTCATTACGTGCCCGTGTCATCTGAGGTACGTAGGCATGACTACTAAAAAGATGAAAGTACGCTTGAGTGAGCATCGTAGTATGATCAGACGTGCTATTTCAGCCATGAAACTAACAGCCCATTTCTTAGATAAGGGACACACAGACCAAGATTTGAAGTGGACCATCATAGAGAAAGTAAAAGGGAGTGAGAATATAGCCAGTAGACTATTAGAAAGAGAAAAACGTTGGGTATACCGACTCGGGACACATGAAAAGGGGTTGAATGATTCCATCCCATGGAACCAACTGAACCACAGATAAATCACATCATGATGAGTATATGGCATTTCTAACCTGGTTGATATCTTGATGGGCAGGCAAGATCTTACTGTGGAGCAACAAGATCTTACTGTAATACATACCTCTGTAAACCCCCCCACAGTACTAAAACACCTTATGTATGTACCAGATGACATATCACTGCTATCATTTTAGATTGTCCAGTCATACCAAATGACATATCACCATTATCATTTTAGATTGTCCAGTCGCTACCTGGATAGAGTAAACAATCATCTCCGGGATAAGATTATAGTCTTTGAATACCTGTTTCACAAAAAGCACTCTATGAAAAATCTTTGTAAAATAATTGTTTCACTAGCTGAAAGTCACTTTTCTTTGTGCCCACTCTTGGCTCTTTTCCCTATGCCACTCACAATGAAATGCCAATATTGGGAATTGATGTCATACGTGGTACTCCTAATAAGAAACAAACTTTCACAAACACCATATATACCCAGGTCCGGCAGTGTCCACAGGGTTCACAACCTCATGTAGGAGAATTGCGCGTTATGGAAACTTTATTAAATCTTTAGAGAATACATTACCAACACCGCGGACACAAAAAACTACTAACCCCCAGAATCCTTGGCAGCCTAGTAGTTCAACAGGATCACGAGGTGCGACTACACACCATGTGACGCGTTGACGTATTCACGCTGGCGCGACCACACCCCCATCCACCCGGAACAGTTCCCAGACACGCTTCACAAATAGCGAGGGCGATCTGGAAATGGTGCGAAAGCCCAGGGACGCAGACCGAGAAGGTGTGCATATGGGGCACGACCCTTGGCGTAGTAAGTAGTTGGCATTTGGTCGGCTGAGCACTCATCGTGCAGGTATGTTTGGCACTGTCTACCGTTACGATTCCCTAACAGCACGAGCGGCTCTCTTTTGTTTTCCCTGATTTTCTAATCACCTCTTTACCTCCGTTGGACCATAACCAGAGTTTGACTAAAGGGCTCCCCCGCAGTGCTGCGAGCCCCTGAGAAGCAGGCACTCTCCCGAATTGGGGTAAGGGGGAACATGTAAATTATGTGTGTACTCTTGGTGACTGATGGCACTGTTTGTGTGTAGTGTGTGGTTAGAGTGATAAGGAGGTGGTGTGAAGGCGAGAGGCAACAAAATACACTTTTACTGCACTTGGACTAGTAGCAGAATGCGAGTCATATCAGCACTTCACTGGATATTTTACAGAGCAAATTGCTCTGTTAGGATTCTGAATCAAGATCACGTAACAAATGGTTATGAAATGTAATGACTTCTGCACGCCCTCCCTGTTTGACAAGCATGGGTGTACTGAGCACATCACAGATGGGAAATTTGAAATGCAAATATTCTTTTGATCTTTGTCTCCCCCTTGTTTTCTTGTTTTCTCACAGATTGAGTATCACATACCTACAGGAATAGAAGATAAGTTGTCTATTTCCAGTATGTTACACTAAGGAGCAGCTATCTGCCCTTGTATAATTGTATACAGAGATAGGTAATATCTTGATTTGATATCTACCAGGGAGGACATTTTTGCCCTGAAGAAAGTCCGGGACCTTATTGGGCCATCTTTTCGGACTGAAACATGTTGGCACTAGGGTCATAGGACCATAAAACTCTGTGTGCCCCATATATTTCTTTTTGTATTTTAATATCCCCTGCGGCTCCACTAATAAAGGGATACCGGGATCTGCAGGAGGATTTTTATCTTTATACCCCCTGGCCATTTCTTCCTAAGTGCTCCCTGAAACATGGTCGAGCCCATCCTGACCTTTAGGAGTCAGGGTGAACGCAATGATGAAGCATGACACTACTAGAGTGTGTGAGGGTTATATTAACAAAATGAATTGCTTCCTTTCCCACAATCTAGTGGGTTACAATTGAAAGGTCTCCTTCACTTTTCCCATTTTTATTGCGTGGAGCTTGTAGACTGTGTCTATAAGCCTGTGGGGTACTATTTGTGGCATAAGATTTAGTACGGGAGGACTTATCCCCACCAGGAATATCCTCTCCGCCCTTGAGGCTCTGGAGGAGGTCCCCTTCTCTAGGCACCTATAGTTTATGGACATATCATAAATCAACTGCCAACCACAGCCTTTTCAGTTTTGTCAGTCTTCATCCCCGTCCTTTATGGGAAAACTTCCCCTATGGTTAGTTCCTCCGTCTTCGACGGAACTGCAGTCGCAGGAATGACTTTAAATGACAAGCTGACAACATAACAGACAAACTGAGGGTACAGAAATATCCTGAACAGATAATCCAGAAAATGAAGAAAAGGGCAAGAAACCAAAACCGTGATGCATTGCTTGACCAGTGAGAGAGAGCACAGTACCTCCACTAGTTTGAATCACTTCATATAACATTGCTTCAAATAGCATAACAAAAATCATAAAATGCAACTGGCGTGTCCTTAATACACAACCCAGACAATGGGATTATCCACTGTTCTCACTTAAAAGAGCCAGAAGCCTAAGAGACACATTGATACACACGAGAACCAGACAGCAAATAAGAACTACCAATACAATAAAACACCCTAGGCCTATCATGAGTGTCTACAGGGATCGCCCACCCCCACTGCCTTATGCAGCCTAAATAACATTTAGGACATGTAGGTCACAGGAGAGACCATTTTTATCTACACTCATGTGTACATGCCAAATACTGTCTGTCAATCTATTTTTCCTTATATTGTGTGTGCTTTGAAATGTATTTAAATGTCTATACATGTACAGGGTGAACCCTGTCGGCATGATGGAGGGGTGACTACACGTGTTTGCATACCTCGTTGCAGATGATAAGCATGTTGTGCCAAAGCATGAGACAACAGAATGTAAGGGGGCAAAAGACCCCATCTAACAGAAAAATAACCATATTTTCTCTTTCCAATTCAGAGACCATAAAGAGGACATGGTCAATTATGGCCTGTATGTTGTGTGCACTTTTCATGTTGTTTGCCTGACTGAACTAGCCTAGAGTTCAAAATATCAACCCCGAAGGGGCAGTTGAGGGCAACAGTGACAGTCTCCAAAAAAAGACTGGATGAGATCAGTAAAGAGACCAATGAGTAGAGGAGTTTCTCACTCAATCAAAAATCCCAAAACTCCAGAAAGACGATAAAAAATTCTCATTCAGTTAAGTATACCCCTACTCCACTTCTGAGTATAAAGCACCAACAAATAATAATCTTGACCTATCAGACACAAACTCTCAGATGACAGATCTACAGACTCAGAGACACGGGGAGTGACAGTGACCAAAAATGGAAAACTAAGTCAAGGTACAGAAGGAGGCCTTGGAAATGACACTGGCAGGGCTACAACAACTACCTTCCTGCCACACAGATGTGGGTCCCAGGCTCATTGTTCTACAGAAAACAAGCTATACCTGGCTGAAGAGTCGTAACTAGGGTGAAACCGGTCCTAGGTTGCTTGTGTTACGGTCCAGGGAGGACCTGACTTGGCAGTCTGGGCTGGACTGTTCCCATGAGGAGCAGGGTCAAGGCTGATTTGCATATGGCTGGGTCCAAACTGAGGTGGCATGGTGTGCGAAAAAGAATGGATTGGTATGCGGCCTGAGCGATTGCCAGTGGCTGAGAATAATTCAAGCATTCCATCTATCAATTTGTTGTTTTTGTATTTGACGCCCTAATTGCGCCAGGTATGCCCAGACGTGGGTCCCTGGCTCACTGTGACACTTGACCAAGCTATAACTGGCTGAAGAGCCCTAACTAAGGTAAAACCGGTCCTAGGTTGATTGTGTTTCGGTTCAGCGAGGACTTGGCCTGGCAGTTTGGGCTGGACTGTTCTCATGAGGAGCATGGTCAAGACTGATTTGCATATGGCTAGTTCCAAACTGGGGTGTCATGGTGGGCAAAAAACAATAGATTGTGATGAGCCCCAAGCGATTACTAGTGGCTGAGATTAATTCAATCATTCCATCTATCACCTTGATGTTTTTGCAAATTACTACTACCTGGGCATCTTTGGAATTTGATTATTATCAACCCAGTCTGATTTCACATACATCCCCCATGCTTCTCAGTCCAAAAGAACTGGAACACAGACAACAACCCCATCTTTAGTGTAGATAATAACTCAGAAGAGGAAAATATTGGATGCAAAACTTTTTGTGATGCTACAAATGGAAATATTTTTTAAAAGGTTGATATTTTTGTTTCTTTTAAGCAGGGCAAGCGTGACTAATTTCCAGCCTCACCACAATACATATGCAGAAAAGATCTTCATGGTGTTGTCTCTCAGACTAGGACAAAGAACCTCTCCCCTCTTCAGTTCGAACAGGTTGTCCGTGAGAAATTTGAATTTCATGCAAAAGAAAATTCTCAGCTGTTCCTGATACAAATGATCAAGTTCTCTTTTTGACTATTCTTTCAATGACACAGTGTTTAATTAAGAGAACCAATGTATTGAGTCAATAAGAATAGTAAGTCAGGGAAACACATCAGCTCTTCCTTGATTTCATCCTCCACACCCTTCTGTAATGAATTTATTTAAGTCTTTTCTATTCATATGGTTTCTTGGCCAATTGACATAAAAGGTAACACATGAAAGAACATCATAATTATCCCTTGTTGGATGCCACACAAGGCTTCTTCAGCAGAGAGCAATAAGTCAGGTTGTTCAAACATCTTTTTCAAAACCTTCACAAAGGCAGAATAGTCTAATAAAAAATGCCCTGAAAATGCTACAAGATGGGTAGCCAAGAGGTGTGTGGCTCTAAAAAACAAATTAATTAAATAACCCACTTTTAAGTGGTCCTGTGCAATTAAGCAGGATGACAGCAAACTACACTAATAAAAAAGTCCCAGATTGTGTTTAATTTCAACTGGTCACCTGAAGATCGAGGGGTTCTAGATGTGACTACAGGAATATCCAATGCCCAGGCAGATAACATCTGCTGTAAGGCAAAGTTGGTATTCCATAACGGTTGTAGCTATTAGGCTTGTTGACTGGTTTGAGCAAACCCTTGAGTTGGGTCCACAGGTGTCTTTTTGATTGTAATCCATCATAGATGGGGAACTGGAAGCTAAATCTGCTTGCGCCACAAACTATCAGGTTCCATAATGAACTGAGGCTTCTGTCTTGACTCTGGTGGTGCCTGATGCCACCTACACAGAGCAGCAATGCATGGTAAACAGATGCACTCCAGAAACGTTGCAATAGAGGAAAAACCTTGAAGGAAAAAACATCCAGCTGCTAATGGAAGAAGACATTCAAATAAACAAATTAGGAGTTTATGCAAAGATGAAAATTAGGATGCTAAACTACCCAGAACTTAGTAGGGAAACTTCAGGAATCATTAGACATGCACAAGATACCTGCAGAGGATTCTTAAACCCTAGGAAAATCCTCAGGAAAAACAATTATGGGACAAAACTTTAGAGCAAAGGGGTGCAGATCAGGGAAAGAATACTACTGGCTGTGTTGCAGTGCACCGTCTCCTGAATTCTACAACTTTTTATACTAAAGAAACAGGAATTTAGATCACATGAAATACATGTACCCTCTAGGATTGAGACGCTGCCATAGGAATCTACAACCCCAGCCTTCTTAGACTGAAACTGATTATATAATTTAGCTCTCTTCCTGGAGGACAATGGGACGTAGAAGATTCCAGGAAAAAGGAAGTGACACACAGAAACTAAAGTAGCCACTTTGGAATGTGAATTGACAGGCTCAAGTCACCACTTATCTATAGATCTCAATGTATTCTTGGAAACAAGGTGGAACCCACCAGTCTCCATCCCCCTTGACAGTGCCAAACAGGTCCAAGACTGAGCTTGGCGCCAATGGCTAAGAAGGAGTAAATGGATAGGTCTCTGGGAAAAGGCTCACAAGAGATTTAATTGGTTAGTAGTCATGTAGCTCATCTAATCATATAGATGTGCTCTTAGATTTTCTGTAGTCTCTCACGAATTATTGTTTTTTATACTAAATGAAACGGAAAACTTTGATACTCTCTGCTCTTACATCAACTTAAAATGCATACACTTTTTTAATTTACATGTTTTTCCATGAATGGTGACATTTTATAGGGAATGAGACGTATACAAGATATATTATCGTAACTGATGTACTATGGTAAACCATTAACAAATGCGTCAAAGACACAATACCTTTATTATGTTAGAGCCAAGTGAAACATCATGGCACTGATCTTGGTCTGGTGTCAAATAGCAGTTATTGATGCACCACAGCTTGAGACACTGATCAGAAACAAAGGCTCACCCAACCCTACATATAACACAACTTTGAGGGCGAGACATAATACATACATGTATATGCATGGGAGAGGGCAGAGGCCCAACAGAAATACTACAATCTAAACAAGTGATATCCAACTCTTCATAGCTGAAGCTAACCTGAGGCCTCTGAAGACAGTGCTGGGAAGGACTGATTAATTCCAGGGATTCATGCAAAGCCTATGAGGTGGTGTTGCAGAATGAACTTCAAGAAGTGCTATAAACAAACAACTTCTGAGAAAATGTTCTCGGTGTGTGGCATGGAGAACATTTGCTGGAACTGGAAAGTCTGAAATACAGGAGAAGAGTTGAGTCCAAGCAGAGGCACACAAGGGAAGTGCAGAGCCCAAGCAGAGGCTTCTGTCATCAAAAGTTGAACAAGCCAAGAACCTGGCCATGAACTGAGTGTGGCTTTTATTGACTGCAGCATCCTAAAATCCTGTAGTAGATCCTTGAATCTTATTAATAGATTCTTGATTCCTGCAGTAGATCCTTGAATGCTGGTCCCCTCGACTTCTGCAGATGATCCTCGAAGCTCGCCTTAGCCTGCCACTCTATTGGGGCATATTGCCACTGCTTTTTGGATGTCCGCATGGGTACTGAATTAACTGTGCTGATGATGGGAGGTTACAACTGGCCAGCACATATTTGACAGCAAAAATCCTGGGTTGCATTACTCGTGTCAAACAGCGCAGACAACATCCATCCAAAACATTGTGTGGATATGCAAATATGGAAAGAACACATGAAATACATGAACATTAAACAACTGATGAGTGGCTAAAGTTTTTGACTTTGGGCATCTAAAGGACCCATGCCATTGTCAGGAATGGATTAGGAAATTATCTTGCACACTCACCCCCAGCAGGATAAAAGAAAGGGACACTATATAGAGATCCTAATAATTTTCGGGTATTTGTTATAGGTCCTAATGATTCATACATATAAAGAAAAATGTGAGTTGCACTTTATGTACCCTTGTCATGTTGTTATGCATCCTTGGTGTCCTTGAGGCGCAACATTCACATATAGACTCTAGCTTCTAGGGCACTGCCACAATTACAGTATAATATCACTCACATCTCTGCTTAAAAACAACATGAGCAGTTCCCATTGAGTTGATTTTCCACCCACCCACCTCACTTTTGTTGAAGAGGCTGTATCTTTTCTTATGGTCCCACATATGAGCCAGGACATGCTGATGGGTATTCAATGTAGCCAAGCCTGACTATTCCAGCTTCTTCGATCGTGGGATGCCACCCCTTCTGTTTTCTGTTAAATTCACCACGAGTACAGAACTAAACATTCTATTTTCAACTGCGGCAGATCTAAAAACAAAAAAATCCTCACAACCAGGCACGTTGATTAAAATTTGGCAGTTGGTCTACAGCCCTGTATTACCTGAATTTCTTGCTGTCTGCATTTTGTTATTCTCTTAAAGAGTAATATTTCTACGTGTTGTGTTACACTCTATGTAAAAAAGTTGATAGTTTGAAGTACACTGGTTTATTCATCTCTATGAGGCACCATATTCTTGTGTGAGTTTTCATGATTTACAGTGTAAAATTCAAATGCAGTATGCTTGGTAAAAAGTTAACTTCAGTGATAAACGTAAACAAAAAACACCTTGCGGCGTTACCAGTCAAATGCAAAGGTTAGTCTCTGAATTAAATATATACAGATTCTCCAATCACATCATCGCCGTTAACAGTGGAAACATTGCATCGTTCTTAGCCATTGGTTGCAACATTATTGCACACATGGTGTTTTGATACATTTGCCATTTTGTTATTTTGGACCATTATACTTCCACGTCATAATGTACTCTGCAATGAGAAACCAGAGATAGCATTTTGATAAAGACTTCCAATATTTGGGCATCGAAGTTCCATGTTGGCATCGACTTCTCTGGCATCAATAAATCGTGCCTAGCACGGCATCTTCTGTTGTTTTGTCATTATTAGGAACAATTAATTACGATTTACACCCTGCATTACGCTCGTGCTGACCTTTCTTTGTGCGTCGACTCCTGCCAACATCAAGAAAGATGCGGAGTAATTAAGAAGAGAAAACAGCTTGAATGGCTGTCTCTTTGACTGTGCAAGTGGGGATGGTGGACAACTACACATCACAGAATAATGCTGATTGCAGAACTTCAAACACGGCTATCTAGGATCCCGGAGATTCCTTCCTTTCCCGCTTAATCCCCATAACGCGCTAACCTTTAATTAATTTGGTGCAAAGCCGAGTAGTAACAGGGCGGATGCTGACAGCTACGTGTACGGCGTCCCCGGAGGGACACCTTTATATGATACCGCGGGAAACATTTTCTGCAGAGCTCGAGCAACAGAACTCCCTCAGCGACGCAAGTCCTAGATTTAAAGGGCAGCAAAACTCAAGTACTGAACCTGATTGCTTATGCTGCTAGCACCGAGGCATCCCGCCTTACTTAACTGAGACTTGGATAAAGCATATATTATGCTGAAAAAAATTTGGCAAAACCAACAAGTAATTATTTTTATTCCTTTCCAGGTGTGTAACATTTTGTTTAACAGATCAAAGGTGCCGACAAAGGAAAGCTCAGGGAGTGGAATTTCCTAAGAGCATGCTCTTATAGAAAATCTAAAGCGAGTTCAGAGAATTGCACCTGCCTTTGTTATACTGTCGGAGCCGCGGAATATCTTGAGCTGTTTGTGTGTTAATAAAAGATTGTCTCCGTGTGACTCAGCTTGCCTTCCCTGCTTCATTATCATAATTCCTTACTTGTACTACCAATGCAGTTTGTTATAGAAATACAATTTCTAAATTGCGTGCCCCTGCTGTGATTCATTTGGAATCTAGATGGCGGGAGTGTCAATATGGAACTTAGAGGATGATTTTGTTTAGTGTGGACATTGAAAGTTATTTGTTGGGTTGTCTTACAAAGCGCTTCCATTCTAGCCTGTATTTTGTTACAGCTTTCAGCAGTAAACAAAATTGCTGTTCATTTCCCTTCATACTTTGGATCAGCATACAGCATTTCGTGGATATTTATATTTTTGCCTAAGTAGCTTTTCTTAGGCAGCTAGACATACTTTAAGTAAATGGTCCGCCAATTATTTGCAAATTCTATAACTTTTGAAAAAGACTGGCAGAAGGGACATGATTCTTAAGTCGGCTATATTTTTCAAAATAAATCTTTCTAGAATATGGTCGATCTCTTCTTGCTATTCTCTTCTTATGACAATATTTTATTTCATACATAAGGTTTCATACTTGATTTCAACTAAACACGTTCTGGGACCATGTATTTTATATGCCCTAATCTGTGTTCCCATCACCATAATGCAGTGACTTTCCCTTAAAAATCACTATGTAAACGAACTACAAGAGTACATAAAGTGCAACTCGCATTTTTCTTCACATTTATGAAGTATTAGGAACTATAGCAAAGAGCCCAATATTCGTAGGAACTCTGTATAGTGTCCCTTTCTTTCACCCCGCTGGAGGTTTGCGTGCAAGATCATTTCTTAATCCATACCTTACAATGGCATGGGTCCTTTGGGCTATCAATGTCAAAAACTCCTCAATTGCTTAATGACGAAGCATTGCCTTTTTGTTTTGTCCTCATTTGCCTCCAAAACACCTTCCATAGCATGTTCTTTGGTTTTCTGCCAATTTGCTGGAAGAAAGAAAGTTTGGTACCGCCCTTCGATTGTGAACCTTACGTCTGCACACCATTATCCTCCAACCAGACTCTGCCCAATAGGATATGTGCCAGCGGAGGCAAAGATAGGCTTAATCATCGGACCCCTTGCCTACCATTTATCTTCCTGTGTCTGACCACTTGGTTAGTGGTAGCCAAAAATCGTATCTTCTCTTTCGATGATCTGACATATCTAATCTGGCAATATTCTTTACCGATAGTATCCAGTCCTTATAGGAGGGGGGGTTTGGGTCTACCCACTTTCTGCAGATTTCCCTGTGTGCCAACAGTATTGCATAAAATATCAACTTCGATTGCTTTCTATTACCTTTTAACTGTACATCCAGTAATCAAAAAAAAAAACAAAGATGTGCTTACCTGAAATTGTGTCTTCAGGATATCAGATAAAGCTTTACTTACATCCTCCCAAAATGGCTGAATTTTAGGGCATTGCATATAGATGTGCACGTCATCCTCTTTCAATTGCCCGCATTTAGGACATGCCACATCTCCTCCATTCGCAAATTTCAATAGTCTTAGTGGAGTCCAATATGCTCTATGGATTGAAAACAGATGGTTTCTTCTTAAATAGGCAGGTTTTACTACTTTATAAAGCATAGTCATAGATACTTACCATAAGTTCTCCAGCAAAGACTCCGGCAAGCATTTTCCCCACAGCTCCTGCGGCAACGTGAACTCCCCATCTATCATGTCGATCATCATCCAATACCAGACTGAAATTTCTTTCTTCATGGGTGTTCCTGACATCAGTCTTCCAATTCATTTGGTCCACCTATCGTTGTGTTGGAGGATTGGTACCAACTTTTGGATTTGAAGGAATTTGAATCTCGAACACCATGTTGGCCGTCCTTTCTCTACACATCTGCCATGTTATTAAATGTCCTTCGTTCATTAAATGTTCCCATCTCAATATACCCGCTTCCTTCAATGGACTCTCCAACTTATCCTTTGCCTAGTCCAGCGAGCCCGGAGAGTCCCAAAATGGGGCCAAGTTACTAAAGTAAGGTCATTTTGAATTTCTTTTAATCCTTTACCATGTCTCCGCCATGCCCTGTAATAGTTTCAGCCTGACCTTTTTGAAGTATTTGGGATCTGTGAACTTATGCAAGAAACCAAACTCCCCTCCTTTCACATCTTTTAACATCTCAACGAGCAATCTGACTATTTCTGAGCACACAGGTCTGTCCAGGAGCATTTTCCTGTTTTTCAGCAAGAACGCCCAAGAATAAAATTGCAGATCTGGTAGCGCTAGACTCCTAGACTTTCTCTATTTTCCTTCTCAGCTTCTTCCAAGCTAAACGAGGACCTTTTGAAGACCAGATAAAGCTACTGATATGACCTTGCAACTTTCCAAACCACTCCTTCTTGAAAGGTAGAGGGATTGAGTTAAATAGAAATGTGATCTTCGGGAGGATGACCATTTTTACCAAATTGACTCTGCCAAATAAGGTTAGAGGCAGATGTGACCAATTCGCCATCAAGTTACACACTTCCCTCTTGGTTTTTTCAAAGTTTTCCATAGATAGCCCAGTAATGTCTTGCATTATCTTAACCCCTAAATACTTCATCTCCCTTTTGACTCTTTCCTTTTCCTTTTCCGTGTTCCAGACCATTACCGCTGTCTTTCCTCTGTTAATCTCATAACCTGAGACCTTGCCGTTGTCAAATTCATAACCTGACTCATGGTGTTCTGCAGATGGGTCGTATAGATCAAAAGGTCATCAGCGTATAAGGCTAATTTCTTCTCTCAGCCTTTAAATCTAAAAGGAAGAATCTCCGGGTTATTTCTGATTCTCGTTGCCAGAGACTCAATATATAGGTCAAATAATAAGGGCAGCAGAGGGCAACCTTGTCTCGTTCCTCTGGTTATTTTGAAAGGGGGCGTCAGAGAGTCATTTACCAGCACCTTTGCGTATGGAGATATATATATTCCAGTGAGTGTCTTACAAAACTTCGATCCCACATTAAAAGATTTCATCACTGCTTGTAAAAAGACCCAATTTACACGGTTGAACGCTTTTGTAGCGTCTAACGCAATTATTGCTAAAGAAAGTTTATATGCAGTAGCCAGATCTATGGAGCCCATAAGGGTATATGTCAGCTCATGTAAAGACCTGCCTCGTATAAACCCCTTTTGATCCTCATGTACAAGGTCTTTCATAACCCCTGTTAGACTTGGCTTTTTCAGCGGCCACCCCAGTCCTGTGTCCAGCCTCAGGGTACAGACCCTAGGCTGGTGTACCAGTTGCAGGATAGCACCCCTGAACTGGTGGGCGAATTGTGCAAGGCACCTGCCACAGGTGCCCTGACAATTCTGGAAGGGGGTACCGCTCCAGGTGGGAGAGTACGGAGCCCCTGGGAGGAAGACCGGGGGTGGGAAAGCCTACCCCAGTCTCCTGTCCAGCCGCCGGGTACAGACCCTAGGCTGGTGGGTCAGTGCCAGGATGTCATCCCTGGCCTGACCAGAGGGAGAGTGGACGAGGGGTGCCAGGCACCTGGGGCTACCGCCCCCCACTCTCTGACGCCACAGAGGTTAGAGAGCCCTGAGAGGCATAAGGCCTGGGTCTCCCCACTGACAACTGTCGGTAGCCACTGTGGCTTACTGTCCTGGTGGACAGAGTTGCCCCTGGGAGGGGGACAGGAGTCACACCCCGGGGGTGGACTGGCCATGTGGGCACTGTCGGCCTGTTGGGACACATCTGTGAGCAAAGTAAGTTTAGGTGCTGCACAGATAGGGTCCACAGGTGAGGAGAAGGGTTCCCCATGGGTCAGCTTATTGGGCCCTGAGAGTGAGGACAGAGGGATCCAACTGGGTTTAGAAAGGCGTAGAACCAGAACGTGCCCCCGCTGTTGTGGGCCAGGTCTATGTTCTATCGCCCCAAGCAGGGAAGTCCATCAAGGGATTGATTAGTCTACCCTGGCTTTAGGCTGGGAGGGGTTGTGTTAGACTTGGCTTTTTCAGCGGGTTTACCCCCAGACTTTTTGCTTTTTGGCCTCCTGTTTTTGATCCTGTGTGTGTTGGTTTTAGGACTCTGGGCACTTTACCACTGCTAATCAGTGCTAAAGTGCATATGCTCTCTGTGTAAAATGTGTTATGGATTGGTGTTTCCATGATTGGCCTATTTGATTTATGTGTCAGTCCCTAGTAAAGTGCACTGCGAGTGCCATGGCCTATAAATCAAATGCTGTTGGAGGGCTGCAGCACTGGATTGTGCCACCCACGCAAACAGCCCGTAAAGTGTAACTCTGGCCCGCCATTGCAGAGCCTGTGCGCAGCCTGTGGCTGCAATGTCGACTTGGCAAGTGCACACACTTGCCAGTCCCTAAACCTTCCCTTTTCTACATGTTAGTCACCCCTAAGGTAGGCCCAAGGTACCCCTGTGGGCAGGGTGCATTGTATGTAAAGGTAGGGCATGCCCTGGTGTGTGAGGCATGCCCTAGTAGTGAATTACAGCCTATTTCGTTTTTCACTATTGCAAGGCTACCTGTTCCCCATAGGCCAGAATGGGCAGTTTTGATTATTACAGCTTATAATCCTAACTGACCCATGGAACACGGTAGAAATTTGAGTTTAGTATGCCTGGACTCAGAATGATAAAATACATCTTTTAGTGAAGTTGGTTTTAACATTCTGTGTTTGAAAATACCACTTTTAGAAAGTGGGTATTTTCTTGTCTAACCATCCAAGCCTGCCTCTGCTAGGTTGTGTATTCCTTGTCTGGAGTTTGAGTGACAGGGCTGGGGGATTCCAGGAGACAGAATGAGTCCGCCCAGTGGTGAATAGAGAGATCTGCATCTAGATGGGAGGGAGGAGTTGCACCTGGGACCTGAATAGGACTGTGCCTGCCCCCCACAGTGCTGGCTCCACCCCCTGTGGTGCGTCTGATGTCTCTGCCCTGCACTTTGAAAGAAGAGAAGGAATCATGTCAACAAAGTGCTCCAGGGCTGTGCTTTCCCTCCACAATGCTGGCTCCACCTCCTGTGGGGCGTCTGATGTTTCTGCCCTGCACTGTGAAAGGAAAGAAGGAGTCTTGT
Source organism: Calotriton arnoldi (assembly GCA_963921515.1). Lineage (NCBI taxonomy): Eukaryota > Metazoa > Chordata > Amphibia > Caudata > Salamandridae > Calotriton > Calotriton arnoldi. The sequence continues at coordinate 63,769 of CAWUFW010022447.1, read as the reverse complement.
CAACAGAGTGCTCCAGAACTGGTTTGGACTAGGCAAAGGCTTCTCTGCCTCCAGAGAACAAAGGAATTTGGGATATAAATATTGGGGCCCTGACCCCATGAATTTAGATCTCGCTGGAATCAAGGAACCTGCCAAGAAGAAGAGCTGGAGAGCTGCTAGGAGGAGTACTGCCCCTTTGCTGAGTTATTGCCTTGTTGGGTTGGCCTGCAGTTGCTGCTTCTGTCTTGGGCAATGAAAGGACTGGACTGAACTTTCTACTCTTTGTGCTGAGAATCTCCAAGGGCCTGAAACCGAGCTGGCCTCCTGTTAAGAAGTCTCAGGGACTGCAAAGACTTCACAACCCTCTGGGTACCACTTCTGGAACCGCTGTTTCAGTTGCCACAGAGGAAGGGAACCGCAACCGACTCCGTCAACCGACTCCATCGCTGGCCCGGTGTCCTGTTTGCACCGCAGACCGCATCGCCCCGCTTCGCACCGCAACCCTGGTCTCACCGACGACGACGTCCGACGCCGTCAACATCGAGCCACTGTTTGCATCGTGACCTGTGGGCACCGCAGTTCGCATCGCATCGCTTCACTGTACCGGCCAGACCAGACCGACGCTGTCGCTGCATCTGGCTCAACCATCGTGACCGCATCGCAGTTGGGGCACCGCTCGCACGCTTCACGACGCACCGCTCCGACTCGCACCACTGTCCGACGCCAGCTCCGGCACTCCGGCTTGGTCGCCTGCATCGCAACCTGCCAGCACTGCATCGAGCACCGTCTCACCCTGCATCGCCCGCCTTGGTCTCACCGACTCCGTCTGCACGACTGTCATCGAGCCGCTGCCTGCACCGCATCGAGAGGACACCGCACCTTGCATCGCTCCGTCTTGCACCGCAACCGCGACGAACACCGACCGGCTCGTACAGTCCGTACCAGCCACAACGAGAAAGGTACTGTGACCAAGTCTGTGCACGACTCTGCCGGCCCGTATCGACGCGGTCGGCTGGAACTGTTGGACTTTGTTTGTTTTCAGCATCGCGGTAGACTCGGACGGAGCTACCGACTCGCACAAACTTTGTTTTTCACGATTTCTGCAAAGAAGAAGTTATCTTGCAACGTATTCATTTTTAAAGTATTTGTATTGTGGATTTCTATTGTATTTGGTCTTGTCTTGCGTATATAAAAATATTGGTTATTTTTCTAAACTGGTGTGGTGTCCTTTTGTAGTGCTTACACTATATTACTGTTGGTTATGTGCAAATGCTTTACACACTGCCTCTAGAATAAGCCTGACTGCTCCTGCCAAGCTACCAAGGGGGTGAGCAGGGGTTATTTTAGGAGTGTAACTCCCTTACCCTGACTAGGAAGAAGGGTCCCTACTTGGACAGAGGCGCAAGCCCTGGCCAACTAGAGACTCCCATTTCTAACAACCCCATTGAGCCTATCCACCAGAATCTTTGCAAAGATTTTGTAGTCACAATTTAATAACGACACCGGTCTTAGCACACTTCCCTGGCTTCAGAATTAATGTGATGATAGCCTCCTTCCAAGACTCAGGCATGCTAGCTTCTTTCATAAATATCTCATTAAATATCTCCGTTAGAATTGGTGCTAAAGTTCCTGCCAATTCTTTGTAAATTTCGTGAGGTAGGCCATCCGGACCTGGTGCCTTCCCCTGCTTTCCGAGCTTAAGTGCTTGATCTACTTCTATCCTGTTTATCTTCTCATTCAAAATCTTGCTTTTTTTCTTCAGTTAAGGCTTCAAAATGTTCCTGCTTTAGCCAATTTCTGACCTCCTCTTCAGTTGTCTCTACCTCTTCTTGATATACTTTTTTTGAAATACCTAAAGAAGGCTCCTTCAATCCCCTTCTTGCCAATCAGCTTGGCCCGTGTGCTTACATTTGACTCCTTAACCAAATTCCTCACCCGGTCACTTTTGATTTTCCATGCTAGCAATTTGATGCAGTCCTCCTGATATTCAAAATTAGCTAGCCTACTGGCCTCCCATCTCTTTCTGACCCTGCCCTCCAATATGTTTGCTAAATTTGTTTTAACCTCTACTATTTCAGATTGCAAAGCCTGAGTGTCGCCCTGTTTTACTCTTAAGATGAAAATTTCCCTTTCTTTTTCTCGAATTTGCTTTTCCAGATTTGTAACTACATCGCGATAAACCCGCCTTCTTGCTGCCGATAAACTACCTATTCTGCCTCTTAGATAGGCCTTATATGCATCCCACACTATTCCCACCGGGGTAGAGCCTAAATTAGCTTCAAAAAACTCTTTTGTTTCCTTATTTAATAACTCTACTACATCTTCCTCTAATAACAGGGTACGGTCCATTGTCCATCTAGACTGAATGTTCTTCTCTATTAAGTTTAATTTCAGCATCACCGCAGAGTGGTCCGATAAGTGAGCCCCTAAATGCTTGATGTCTTGTATCATATTCATGTCTATTAAAAAGTAGTCAATTTTTGACTGATAGCTATACTTCCTATTATTATATGTGTATCCTCTCTTAGATCCAGCCCTCTGTCGCCAAATATCACATAAACCCATTTGTTCAATAATTCGCGCTATCTGTGCTGCCATCTTTAGATTCACTGTGGCTCTGCTATTAGTAGATCTGTCTAAAGTATTATCCAGAACTACATTGAAGTCTCCAGCCATGATAATCGGGTCCGGGAATTTCAGTAGCTCTGTCAACATCTCCTTAAGAGGAGCAGTCTCATCCTTATTCCTCCCATAATGAAGGAAATTACCCGATTCGGGTCACCCAGGTCACACAAGACCACCTCTCAGCCTTCCATACCAAATGAAGAATCGGTCAGACAGTAGAGAATACAAACCAATATCTGTTTATTCAGAGTACGCTCAGAGTTGAGCCCTGTCTGCCCAGTCTCTAAGGAGTGCTGCAGAGGGACTGACATCAGCAAGCATAGCGATACATTAAATACACTTCAAAACCAATGAAAGCACACCCACCATGGAATTTTCTAGAGAGATGCAGCTGGACAGTAAATTACAAAGGAGTAAGTTTCGATTCTGAGGCCGGGCACACTTTATCTATTATTCAAGGTCACTCTGCTTGTGCCCGCCACTAGATAAGTGGGAGAAGGCTTACATCTAAAAAGAAAGGTATGCGCTAATAGGAACAGTGCATTCATCAGTGTGGCAGAACTCAGCTCCGAAGAAACATAACCTAGAGAAGGCCGTTTCTCGGAAATGGCAAAGAATTAGTTTCGATCACGATACAAAATGGCGCCTATACACAAAATGGCGCAGCGATGCTAACTTACATAAAACCATGCGAAATCATCATTTTTAGTCCAACAGACCCTCCTTTTAGCATGAGCTAAGTCATTTTGTGTAGTAATGAAAAAGACATATAATTTAACAAGTCATGAATACATTCTTAGGAGCACTCCATATTCTCAGCTTCAGGAAGGGAAACAGTAAGGAGGGAAGAAGTCTCGAAAATACCCTCATCGATTTGCATGAGGTCCTCGACTTCTTTTTGGATCATGATGGTACATTAGTATCATGAATCGATATTCTCTTAGGAGTGAGGAGGGTGGTGCAATAAGAGCAACATAAAGGAAGACACTGAACTAAAACACAGCAAGAAACCAAAATCACAATGAAATAGATCACCTTTCAAGGATGTCTAAAATGAGTTGAGTAATATTTTTTTCTATATTAGTTATCCCGACTACACACTGGTCTCCTACTACTGCGCACACACCACCGCTCTTAGCTAGGATGAAATCAACAGAATATCTAGTCTGCTCAGAGTATATTCGCATACTTTCTAATTGGGTGGTGATGTCACGCAAAGCTGCTACTGTGGAGTTAGACCGTATCTGTAGCTTACATCTAAAATATTCTCTAGATTTTTTGCCTCTGGCCATGGCAGTACCACCAAAGGTAATAATGGAAGAGAGAATATACCCAAAGGTGATACCATTACTATAATTATTGACTTCCAAATCTGTCACTCCATCACAGAACTCTGCAGTCAACGTCTTTTTACCCACCGTATATTTGGCTTACTGTACTTACAAGGCACACCTAAAGGGAGCACCATCCCTAGAGCAACATGATCTGTACCATTATGAACATTTGAATAAGTAACATTAGACAAAAAATAAAATCCTGGGTGTGCATAAAGTGGACCTTGATAATCTACAGGAGCATATCTGGTGTTCATTCCAAAAGTACTCGGATCCTTCTTTTTCACTAAAGACATCATATTTTTGAACAATATTATTCCAGAACAATTGGCATACAAAAACGCATCAGTACTGTTTACTATCGGAAAACATGAAGGGTAATATCCAGCTTTCCGGGTAACCGTTAAATCTTGGTAATGACAGCCCACTAAGGTAATGTTCTGCTCTCTCATATACAGAGTATCACAAAATGTATTATTGTCACAGCCCGAATATCCCTTTCCTCATGGCTTCCTGTAATATAGACAAGGACCAGGATACCCCATTCCAAACTCACCCCTTACCGCTACGAATTGGACTGGGCGGGTATACGTATAATTAACCAGTGACAATGGATAAGCAGTCCATAAACTTGTAACAGATTCGGTGGGATAACAAGCTGTACCTTCTCCAAAACATCTTTTATGTGTGTCTAGAAAAACATTACTCGGGGCTGTCCTTTTGGTGCGTATTTTAGAAACAACCTTATGTTTAGTACATGACGGTGCATCCTGATCACATTCCAAAACCCAGGACACCCCACCCAGAATCAATAGCAGTAATACCACAAGAACAATACACAATATCTTCTTCTTTGTAGACCAAAATATATGTATATGAACAGGGGGAATCACTGGCTGCTCTTCGTCAGCAGCCATCCTGCCAAAGGGATGCATAGTAAACGATAAAGCAAGGGGGAAGGGGCCAAAATGCCAGCAAGAATATTATACAAGTTCACAGTGTCCGTCAGAGCCTCACTGGTACAGGCTCCTATTGTTCATCAAAAGTTGGCTCTCTTGAACACCGGCGGTGGAGCTTGCTCTGTTCTAAGCTTGGGTTCCCACGTCGATCAGGATAATGATCAGGATAATGTACCCCCAAGGGATTCCCACGTCGATCAGGATAATGATCAGAATAATGTATCCCCAAGGGGATACTTTTGATCTATCCTGTCCAATGTTCAAACAGTGCACAAATCTCACCTTACCCTAAACTAGCAACTTCGTTGGTACTGGCTGATGAGGGGTGAAACCCCCGAAACCGGTCCTAGGATGCTTGTTTCCAGTCCAGGGAGGACCTGGCCTTGCAGTTCCGGCTGGACTGTTCTCATTGGGCGCAGGGTCAAGCCTCATTTTCATATGGCTGGGTTCAAACTGGAATGGCATGGAGAGCAAATAAACGATCAATTGTTCTTTTAGCATGTTGAATCTTGGTGCAATCAGAAGTAAGGAACCCTCTCTCAGCAAAGAGACGCCCAAAATTATGGGCGACTCCAAAGGCATACTGGCTGTCAGTAAAGATATTGACAACCAGTCCCTCATTCAATTCGCAAGTTCTTAACAAGGCAACAAGCTCCGCAGCTTGGGTCGATTGATAGGGAACTCATGATGTCTCAACTACTGTACGCAGCTTTGTGAAAGCATACGCAGCAGTTCTAGTGCCATCTGATAATTTAAAACAAGAGCCATCGACATATAGTTCCCCTTGTGGGTCAGATAAGGGAACATCAGTCAGGCCTACCCGTCCCTTCGTCTCTTCTTCTGTCCGGAAGATACAGTCATGTTTATCAATCTCATCATTCTCAGAAGGGAGGGGCAGTAACGTGGCTGGATTCAGCGTAGCACATCTTTTAATCGTGATGTGTTTGGAAACAAAGTCAAATCATAGACAGTCAGATGTGCACTGGTGAGGTGCTGTGTCTTAGTTTTATTCAAAAGCGTGTCCACAGCATGGGTACCATGACTGTGAGATCAGTATCAAGTACGAGTCCAGCCGATTGTCTGATCGAAACGGCCACAGCCGCGACCGCTCTTAGACAGATCGGGAGGGCTCTTGCGACAGGGTCAAGAACAGCAGAGAAATAAGCACACGGCTGTTGCTTATCTCCAGATTTTTGTGTTAAAACAGAAAGCGCGCAACCAGCCATCTCATGGACGAACAATACAAATGACGGGTGCCAAGTACTGGAGCTGAACAAAGTGCAGTTTTTAATTGCTCAAAAGACTGCTGACATTCAAGCGTCCAAGACAGGGGCTCATGCACGTCTTTAATGGTTAGTGCAAGCAAGGGTTTGATTAATAGCGAGTAGTTAGGTATCCACTGGCGGCAATAGGTAGTGATACCTATAAAGGCGCGCAAATCTTTCTGGGTTTGTGGAACGGGCATTTTAACAATGGTACTGATGCACTCAGCAGTCAATCTCCTACCCTCCTTCGACAGTAGGTGATCTAAATAGGTGACCTCCTGTCGACAATATTGAAATTTAGAAAGAGACACCTTATGTCCATGTCGGGCCAAATGCAACAATAATTTAACTGTACTGTCTTTGTAACCTTGTTCTGTGTCAGAAGCGATGAGCAAGTCATCAACATACTGCACCAATACATTACCTGAGGGAAGCGAAAGGAATCCAACTGGCTCTTTAAAGCTTGACTATAAATACTTGGACTTTCATTATATCCTTGAGGAGCTCGACAGAACCTAAAGCTCCTGCCAGCTAGTGTAAACCCGAACAAGTACCTGCTATCCGGATTGATAGGAATACTAAAGAAAGCATTTTTCAAGTCAATGACAGAGAAAATTTTAGCAGTAGAAGGAAACATTGTCAAAAGAGTAGTAATGTCAGGGACCAATGGAAACTGGGGAACCACTATTTTATTAACCTCACGCAAATCAATCACAAAACGATAGACATCTCCTTGATCATCAGAAGAACCTGAAGGCGTCCATTAAGGAATGGGGAGAATAGGACTATTACAAATATTGGCTGTCGTCTCCTCAACCACTCCCTTCTTGATCAAATCCTGATTAATTTGTAATAAGGCTCGTACTCCTGCCTGTGGTATTTTATACTGAGGGATACAAGGCAAAATAGCACCATCCTTAACATGTATTGAATCTGTTGGTATGTGCAGCAGCCCCACATCGGTATCACCTGTCGCCCACAAAGTGGATGGAACATCTGCTAATTCAACAGGAAGAGGTGCATCTTTGGACAAACACTGTTTAGCACGTACTACATCTGAGCCCATTGTCATATAGATGCCTGCAGGGGAGCAATAAATGGTAGCATGCAATTTCTTCAACAAATCCAAACCCATCAAATTTTCACCACAATTAGATGTCAACAAGAATGGCGAATCCACAGTGAAAGGGCCAATAGTCAATGCAAGAGGTTTTGAAATGGGGCTTACAACCGGTACACCAGAAAAACCAACCAACACATTATTATGGCCAGACAGACCCGCCCCAGGGACCATATTTTGAGAAACAGAACTTTTTGTTGCATCTGTGTCCACCAAGAATTCCTTAATTGAACCTTGCAGTTCTGCTGTTACATAAGGATCACGCTGGTCTACAGGAATCAGAACTGGTCCCTCACTCTGTATCTGGCTGTCCTAACTGTAAGACATTCCTGTCACTTCCTCCATGTCATAATCATCATGGAAATATTGTCCATCACGAGGGTCATCAAAGTAATTATTACTAGAACAACCCTGTGAGGCTGCAGCATTCTGAGCCCCATCTGCCCACCTGTTCCATGACCCCATCCACGAGAACCTTGCCCTCTTGGAACCGCTACCTTCTGCAAAAGCACAGGACATTCGCTACTCCAATGTCCCTCCTCTTTACAATACGCACACTGATTCAGACCCAAAGGCGTAGTTGTTGGCTGCCTACTAGTGCATGGAAGCGGTCTGGCAGGACCACCACATCCTCTCCCATTCCCTCTAAAAGCCTGCTGTAGCAACACCTTTGTCTTTAAATCCTTATGTCGCTTCTCTGTCCTCTCCTTTTCCTCATTGTCCCTATGCTCATATTATTGTGCCATATTCAAAATAACAGAGGGGGAAGAGGTGGACCAAGTACTCTCAGAAGTCTGCAAACAAGTCTCAATTTCAGGAAGCAAGTTAGAGACAAATCTATTGACAAACAACCGAACACCTCCCTCAACTGACAAATCCTGTCCACTGTAATCCAAAAATGTACCTTCAAATTGGGTAAAAAAATCAGACACACTCTCATCTTTCTTCTGTCGACAGGCTGACAATTTTTCTTGGTGGAATAAGAGAATGCATATACGTAATAATGCGGCCTGGCAACGCTAACATTTCCGATCGAGGCTTATCACCGGGCTTTCTTTCCTGGTCCCCTGCCTTAATTTGAACCCAAGTACCACCCAACTCCGGAACATGATCTTGAGTATGGACCTGCCTCCAAATATCAACCAGAAAAAGAAGACCAAAGAACATTTCAATAGCAGCAAGAGTCATCACTGTTGAGGAAGCAGCTTCAGTCAGTTCTTTATAATAAGCAGTAGGATTTTTCCTAGGATCTGGTAAATGAGTTTTAAGGGATAAAACCTCACTTCTTTTCCACGGAGTATAAACCCATTGTTCTTGAAACCGGGCCGCCACCGCTGCTCGAATAACATTACCTCGCCCATCCGTTACCTCTGGTATCTCGGGGTGATATATAGGATGAACCTCTCTCATCGGAAACTGAGACACCGACCTGGGACTTTTCTCAAGCAGTCTTCCCCTATAAGCTATTATTGTCGTAACATTGGCAAAGAATTGTTCCGGCCCCAGCTCGCTAATATACACCCAATCTCTAATGTCATATAAAACTTGAGGTGCCTCCGCTTCAAAGTGCTGTTGCTAAAGACCAATCAGAGTAGCAGACATGTGTTTGAGGCATGCTGCTGTATAAAAGGCTCAAAATCTTTCATAGTCGCCCAGACATCCTCTACACTACAAATAGGGTTACGGGCCCACTGTGCAGCCTGATTAGCTATTACCCTTTTCTATTCATCCCCCACATCAGAACGCACTAGCGGTCCCATGCGCTCCTTAAATGCCAAAGCCATAGCTGTCGAAACCACAGCAATAGATGCGGGGACAGAGACAGTCGAAGCAACTGTAACAGGCGGCTGTGAGGGCACCAGAACAATGGGATATATTCTTTGCGGGGCATATGGAGGCGGGGTTGGGTATCTAACAATTCTTCCACAAAAGCATCATCTTCTTCCTGAACCACATACAATTTATCAGTATGTAATCGAAACCTCCTATCTTCACATTCAACACCCTTTTCCTGTTTCTCCCTATCATATGCTACAGCCTTCTAAGTCAATGTCTGTATTTTTCCTTTGCGGGCCTCTCTTTCTGCCTTCAATCGCCGCTGTCTTGCTACTTTCTGCCATGTTCTGAGGGAATCAAACATAGACTGCCTACTTCGTTTCTTAAACAACTGTTCTTGTAAATACTCAATCTTTTGTTCATCAAACGTGCCCGTCAACGGCCACTGCAACTCGGCATTGTCCCTCGTATATTTGTGCCACAATGTAGTAAATATAATAGGGCCAAGACCATGCTTCACATACATATCAAAATTGGGAGTGCCTTCTGGAGGCGCTGGCTGAGCTTCTTCCAATCGAGCATCTGCAGAACAACAGCGGCAGCACAGAGAAATCAATTTGCTAACACTAGGCATCTTCAAACATTCACTATTTCATGCCAAACAAAACAAATACAAATACTTCTTATCCAAAGACGGCCCTTAGACCACACCAAATACAAACCAAAAATGGTACCATATCTACAAAGAACCTGATGGAGCCAGATTTCACCTAGATTTAGGCATTTGCTCTGTTTTAAGTTTCAGACACAAACTGTTTTTTAAAGAAAAATGGCACGCAGATTTTAGTGCATGCAAAGTGAAAACCTGAAATGAGGCCTTGTCAGATGTTTCCAGTCTAATGAAATCATGTAAAACCATGCTCAATTAATTAATCCAGGGTGGTTAAAAATGTGTTTAGTTTAGATTTAACCTCATTATAGAATGTACATTTAATTTAGAAAATGTGTTTTGAACTTTCAAAGTAGCATATATTTGTGCTGAATTAACACACATTTACAGTGTAGAAAGGCAGAAATACACAGCTCAGTGGCAGGCCCACTGAGGCCTTCGGCCTTGAAGATAAGAAAGGAATGTTTGCTCTCTGTTTCCTCCCCTCTCCTCTCCATGAAAGACCTTTGTTATAATTTACGCCTCTGTTTCTGCCTCTTCATGAAGGCATGTTGCAAACTTTTATCTCTATGTAATTTATTTAAACAAAGCTTACTTCACTTTAAAAGTGGAGTGAAAAGTGCAAAGCTCACATTTTTGTTATAATATGTATTCTCTGTTTCCGTATGATTAATACTTTTTGTTGCAGAAAATGTAATTGTGAAATCATCTAGTACAAGACTCAAGAACTCGCCTGATTGATGACGTGTCCAGTCAGCCCATGGGGAGTCGATGTGTTCTGAAGCTCTTATTGGTCAACTTACGAAGACCAGTCACGTGCATTTTTGATAGAAATATTGGATGAGAGGAGAGAGGTGTAGGCTGGCTCTGCTCATATTTATTTTAGCAGGACACAAGGCAGATTAGACACTCTTGCGAAGCCAAGGAGGAAGGAAGGGCCATGCCCAGCTTCTGTGTCAGAAACAGACAGACAGAGATGCAGGCAGAGCGAGGACAGAGAGGACCAGCTGATAGAACTGGACAGTTTTAGATGCTAAAACTTTAAGTTTTATGCTTTGACTAACTGGCTTTAAGGATTTATTTGTCTTATGCATTTATTTCTCTTTATGGGAGATTTTTGCTAATTATTAATTATTGATTAGCCTTGCAAACTCACTCTAGAATTGTATTTTCTTAAAACTCTTTAAGAGTTTTCTGACTGACATAGAAACAGGTTTTCCCTTCCTTTATGGAGTGCCTTGTATGCAATCTATAATATGTTCTGTATTAATTCTATTTTTCCTATTTTTCCAATTCTGTAACCTGATTGATATTTGAATAATGAATAAAGGGTCAGAGAACCTTAACTTTTGACTAGAAAATAAAACCCTTTAAAACTACTCACAACTCTCATTATTGCCTTAAATATTATTTGCATTTGATTTTCATGTTTATGTAAAGTCTCCTGATGGATGATAACACGGTGGCAAAGGTCGATCTCCTTTAAGCGGTATACTGGAGATAATGAGTTTTTGCAGTACGTGGGTCCCATACTCCCCATGCCACTGGAGTCAAGCTAGCCTGGCTGATGAGGGGCGATACCCCGAAATCAGTCCCAAGATGCTTGTTTCCTGTCTAGGGAGGAAATGGCCTGGCAGTTCAGGCTGGACTGTTCCCATGAGGAGGAGGGTCAAGGCTGATTTGCATATGGCTGGGTTTAAACTGGAATGGCATGGGGAGAAAACAAATGATGGGTTTAGGCCCAGATCTCTGTACTGGGTGTGGGGGAGGGGGGTTGCTGGTGGTTTTCTGTTGAACTCTGCACGGCTCTAACACATTACTGAGAGCTGGCCAGAGCAAAGTCTAATGACCAAATGCTGCTCTGTTAGCCTTGAGAGGAGCTGCACGGGACGCTGGACCGAGTGGATGAATGATTGAACACACACTAATGACCGTGCACAGTTTTCTGCGAGGGGCACATTGTCTACATTGTGTAGATATGACTGGGATATGTAGAACACACCTCAGATGCATTGATGGCTCGGTTTCATCTCTGGGTCGCAACCCCGCCTAATACCACTGGGGCAGATGGATATACCTGCGCAAACATGACGTATCAATTACTGGGTTCCCAGTTATGTCCTGGTGCATTATATGGGCACAACATGTTGGAACACTTTCTTAAGATGCCTGATTGAGCTGACTGGGGTGGAAGACAGTAAAAGAGTATGGTTGACTCTAAAGATTAAACAAAGTATAATCTCATTGAAAAAATATGGTTCCTGGTCCATCTCATGACAGTGTCACGGGAGGAACCATGGTTACTATGTCGTCTACCACTGAATATACCTTCCTGCAATAAGTGATGTGAATGTGTCTGTGTCTTTCTTTCCCCTCTTTATTTTTTCACATAATTCGCTGTGGATTTTGCAGAGTCTTACAATGAAGGATGCCACCCTCTCCTTGACCAACCTACCGGTATCCGCTAAAGCTTAGGGTAAGACATGGGTGTAATGGTGTTTCTGAATGTTACGCTGTGTTATTAATCATAATACAGGCCTTGTAGCTAATTACGGACTAGGTTCAGTCCGACACATAGTAGGTGTATTGACACCTATTGTCTGTGCATGTGGAGCGAGCTGCTCCTATCACTTAGATGGGTACCCACAACATGTAGGGCTGTTAGTTGCTAGCCACTGTCACTACTATAAATGACACGTGTTGGGTGATGTACTAGGGAGCGTTATGAACCACGGGGTACCAAATGTGCGATCCCCTTGTTCATGTTTCCAAGGGAGAGGTTCTGTGGGATTATACTCTCATGTCTTAACAGAGGTGTGTACATACTGTGCTGTTTTTGTTTTTTGTTTTTATCTTAAACAGGTCATTGAAGGAATCCGTTAGTTTTTAACCCAGTTAGGATTCACTTGGGACACTGAGTAGGTGTTTCAATTAGATTAACACCTAGGGTCCCTTTGACACTCAGGATAAGATTGTAGGGGTCCAATAGCCCTGATGAATGCCCCAGACCTTTTAGGCTAAGTTGTGAGGTCAGAAACATGTTGGCAAAGATAGGGCGGGCATGAGTCATTGTGCTCTGTGATACCCGTCATTAGATCAGTTTTAATATTCCTGGGGCCTCACGAATAAAAGTAAAAACTGAGGAACCCAAAGGTTTTTAAATTCATCTGGATCCCGTTACTATCCAGTAGTTTTATGTAAGAACTCCCTCCTACCGCCAAGTCTTCGCAGAGTTTGAGTCAGCCTCGGTAGTACCTTCTTACAGGGGTGGGGAGAGGATGCCGATGATGAAGCATGACACTATTATGTGTGTGAGGCATCCTCTTCCATTAAGGATGGCCTTCCCATTTTGAACGGCCCCCACGCGACTCACAATAGAAGGCACTGGACCAGATTTGGGTCCTATGCCTTTCAGCTGATATTATCACTTTACTTTTTGTGGTTTGTGACTGGAGTCAAACTAGCCTGGCTGATGAGGGGTGATACCCCAAAACCGGTCCAAGGATGCTTGTTTCCGGTCCAGGGAGGACCTGGCTTGGCAGTTTGGGCTGGACTGTTCCCATGGAGTGCAGGGTCAAGACTGATTTTCATATGGCTGGGTTTAAACTGGAATGGCATGGGGAGCAAAAAAACAATGGATTTAGGCCCAGATCTATGTACTGGGGTGCATGTTTGACATTGTTCAGCATTCTGTCCATCAATTGTTCTTTTTGCATTTGTCACCCGAGTGGGACAGGTATGCCCAGACGTGGGTCCCATGCTGTCCATGCCACTGGAGTGAAGCTAACCTGGCTGATGAGGGGTGATACCCCAAACCCTGTTCCAGGATGCTTGTTTCAAGTCCAAGGAGGACCTGACCTGACCTGGCAGTTCGGGCGGGACTGTTCCCATAAGAAGAAGGGTCAAGACTGATTTGCATATGGCTGGGTTCAAACTGGAATGGCATGGGGAGAAAAAAAAAGATGGACTTAGGCCCAGATCTCTGGGATGGGGTGAATGTTTGACTTTGTACAATATTCTGTCAATCAATTCTTGTTTTTGCGCAGGCCCACTAGTAACATTTGATTTACAGGCCCTGGGTACAGGGGGTACCACTTTACTAGGGACTTACAAGTAAATTAAATATGCTAATTGGGGATGACTCAATGTTACCATGATTAGGGGAGAGAGCACAAGCACTTTAGCACTGGTTAGCAGTGGTAAAGTGCACACAGTCCTAGTACCAGCAAAAAAGAGTTCAGAAAAGTGGAAGAGGCAGGCGAAAAGTTTGGAGGAAAAGACCACCCTAAGGCTGTCAGGCCTAACACTATAGAAAAAAAGTCCTTGACAATGCCAATAGATCTAATTTTAAAGTGCAAATGTAAACAAAAACAAGCATGCACATGTGCACATTTTTTATTGTTACAGTTGTAGTAATGACTGCATACTTAAGAATTCAAAGGAATATTCTAAGTTGTCTGTGAATTTCCTTAAAAGTATTGAAAAAGAAAACATCATAACAATTCTAGTGAAAAAATATCCAACAATGTCATGCAACAAAATTGCATTTTCTCAAGTGTCACCATTGCATTTTAACAGGTTCCTCAGAGGAGTTGAGTGACAATTGCACTCCTCATTTACCACAAGGTTTTCCCTAGTAGGAGTGATCCAGGATAGTCAGTTTGCAGTGCTTAATGCCAAAAAATTACATGAGATTATGCATCTTTAAACAAAATGCCCCATACCCAGGGCCTGGCCACAATTACAAAGAGGAGGGGGGCTGTGTGGACCCCTCCCTGAGCCATTAATGGCCCTGGGACCTCATCCCCTAGGGCTGGCTCATATGCAATGTCCGGAGGTGCCTACTCCTGGGACATAGCGGTTTCTCTGCTCACACTGGAGCAGGCAGGGAAACCTGTGTTTGCTCTCGCTTAGATGATGCAATATCAAAATTCCCACCAAGCAGGAGCAAACCCTCTCACCTGCAGGAAGCTGACTTTTCATCTGTTTCACTGCCTGCACAGAAATGGGCAGGGAAATAGATTAAATAATTGCTCCTGCCCTCAGGAGGCAGGGAGCTGGTTGGGGCTGTAGGGGCCTTGGGGCTCCCCTTTGGCCCCTAACCATAGTATGGTGGGTGCACTAGGTGGGCACAAGGGCATCCACCCTTTGTTGGCCATTCCCGGGGGATGGGGTCTCCGAGGCTGTAACCAGCCTGGGGAGGGGGCGCCGGCCAGTCCTCCTTCCCCTTTAAACATTGGCCGGGCCCCTTGTGGATGGGGTCCCTGGGGCTGAAAATGGCCTGGGGAGGGGGGATTCTTCCCCTCTACCCCTTGTGCACTTTGCCAGGCCACGGGGATGGGGTTCCCGGCCCTGAAATTGGCCCGGGAAAAGGGAGCATATGTCCCCCTCTGCCACAAAATGTGCTGGGCCTCGGGGGATGGGGTCCCCAGGGCCGGAATAGGCACTTGGAGGGGGGACGAGTGCCCCCTTAACCTAAAAGATGCACCGGGCCCTGGGGGATGAGATCCTCAGGACCAAAAGCAGCACGGGGAGGGGGCTCACAGGTTGGCTGTCTTTGATGGGTTGGTCACCGGTAATATATATATATATATATATATATATATATATATATATATATATATATATATATATTTATTTATTTATTTTTCAAGAAAAAGCGGAAGGTGCACTCGCAGGAAGTCAAACACGTGAGCAATAATTCCAAAATATTTCCTTTATTCGTTTAATCTTTAAAACTGGCACACAGCCAACGCGTTTCGTTCCCAAAAGTGCCAAAAGGGAACTTCATCAGGGCTGTAACAATCATAAACAAAACATAACATTATAAAAACTTAAACAACGTTTAAAAGCTACATATTTCATACAATGACCCACAAACTCATACAAAAATAGATATGTGTCACATTCATATTACAAACATATAAACATAACATTAAACATAACATAAATTACACAAAACTATAAATATAACACATTGACACACATAAATTGAGAATAAGAAATTCCTACGTATAAAAATGACATAAAAGAAGTATGTTTAAGTGAGAAAAAACACTAAATATGGCGTGACAATATCATAGGCAATCTTAAAGGGAAGGGAAGAAAGAAAGAAAAAGGCATAAAAAATATAAGTCTTAGATAGATAAATATGTCTTAGAGAAGAACAGCACCATGATATAGATGGTGCCATTAGATACAAAGAGATTAAAAAGAACACAGATATCATTTTAAGTGAGAAATTATCACTATGTCTCACCTCTTCAATATCCAATTAATCCTTAATGAATAGCCAGTAATATTTTGAAAAATAGTAACACCTCAAAGGGCACGATCCGCCCAGGGCAAAGTATGTAAAACTCTAAAAATAGGAAAAAGGCTACAGTTAACATAATTAGGAATAAAAAGTGTTACTCTGGACATCTCCTATATTTAGTAGTAAAAGTAAAACTCACCCAGCACAAATCGATAATTTATGTACAAGAATCAAAATAACTCAAAGCCTTAATGATAAAGGACATGATTCAAAAAAGCTGCTCATTTGTAATAAGAATCTTGGCATACCTCCTATGAAAAGGAAAAATGTAATTATTAAAGGCATCGTAGCCAGTGCTAAAATACAGCACAAACAATTACACCGAATATAGAGTGTGCACTCTCCAACAATGTACGCAATATCCAAATTAAAAACAGAGGAAATAAGTAAAGAAAGAAGAATTTCTTTATTATTCAATAAAAACACATCAGGACCCCTATCTAAAATAACCTATGGCGAACAGTGATAATGAATGACCGGTAAACAGGAAAGACCAAAGAACTTTGCCATAGTTTATCCTAGCTCTAAACAAACCAATAATTACAAGGCAAGCAGGTCACCTGCTCCTAGTGTGCTATACTTCATGAATACAAACGGTAACACCTATTTTCCAAAAATCGAAAAATGGAATACGCAAAATTCAAGAAAGTCATCACGTCCTAAGATTTATTAGATACGCAAAAAACGGGAGTATAATATTCTCCTCCTTATGCGCTCCCATAATATATAAATGGGCAAACAGCCACAAAAATTGATAATTGTGTGCTGGGGGTCACGTCACTAACTACAAAAAACTGTGCAATTAATCTCTCTACGAAAATTAGAAAGACAAAGGTGTACCCAAATAACCATAATACAATTACATGAACGACAAATAAGTGGCCGAACAGTCACAAAACGAGTGCCTAAGTACGCATCAATCCCAGCAAATATTTTAGTAATTATTCAAAAAACGGGCGGTCCGCTTACCTCTGAAACATGTAAAAACGGAGCGGCATGATAACCGGCAGAGTTAATTTGTACGGGAATGGCGCCATTATTTAAAGCCCAAACGGGTTTACTGCGTCATCCCGTAAATTGCAGTCACGTGGACATACCACATGAGCCAATCAAAAAACCCGTAAAGAGCAAAAAGGGAAAAGGAGCCCCAGTCGTTATATTTAGAAACTATGCAAGTGCGGCGGCCATCTCATAGCAGCTAGAAAGTACCGATGATCTTATAAAAAGACTCGGAAAGTGATCTAAATACAATAAGTCGCACTGGCGCGTGCAACTTAAATTCATATTCGGCTACAGGGCACCTATCCTAAAATTTAAAATTAAAGGTGCCTAAGTACGCATCAATCCCAGCAAATATTTTAGAAATTATTCACAAAACAGGCGGTCCGCTTACCTCTGAAGCATGTAAAAACGGAGCGGCATGATAACCGACAGAGTTGATCTGTACGGGAATGGCGCCATTATTTAAAACTCAAAAGGGTTTACTGCGTCATCCCGTAAGTTGCAGTCACGTGGACATACCATGTAGGCCAATCAAAAAACCCATAAGAAGCAAAAGGGACAAGAAGCCCTAGTCGTTATATTTAGAAACTATGTAAATGCGGCGGCCATCTTATAGCGGCTGGAAAGTGCCGATGTTCTTATAAAGAGACTCGGAAAGTAATCTGAATACAATAAGTCGCACTGGCACGTGGAGCTTAATTTCGCATTTGGCTAAAGGGCACCTATCCTAAAATTTAAAAATAGAAAAAATAATAAATGAAAAAATGAAACAACGAATAATTAAAAACCAAAATAAAGAGAGAATGGTAATTCGAATCAAAAGAAAAACAACAAACATATTATATTGATATCAGAGGGCCAAAGCTCTATTGCAAAGACAAATAAGGCCAAGAAAAAGATGTTTCTATATATAGAGACATATATAGGTGGTATAGCAAGAGGAACTGCAAGAAGGGGAAGAGACAGATACATGATTGGAAAAGAAAGTGATGTAGGTATGATGTAAAAAGGGGTGGAACAACAAACTTGTAACCTGAAATTCAAAAAAGGGGTTGCTCAAAAATACAGATGAGATATTATTATCATGCGTTATTCTAGAAAATAATGTAATTCCCTATCTGTATTGTGTCCCATTAAGGTAGCTTGAAGGCGACAAATCCATTTTGCTTCCCTCTGTCTGACCAGCAGTTCCCGATTCCCGCCCCTGTTTCCACAAGGGACATGGTCAATACCATGAAACCAAAAGTTTTTATTATTAGGATGTATGTCCCTATAATGTTCACTAAGGGGGTAGCGACTATCCTTGTTGATTATTGCCCTTCGGTGTTCCTGTACACGTACTTTTAAAGAACGTACCGTGCTACCCACATAAATGATGCCACAGTCACATCCTAAAACATAAATTACATGAGTTGTGTTGCAATTTATAAAATAAGCAATATCATAGGACTTAGATTTGTTATAAGTGAAACTGCTGATTTTATTGCGGCCAAACGGACAGATATTGCAACAGGCACAAGTATAAAAGCCCAAAGGTCGTACAAAACCCGTGAAATTCCCCCGTTATAGTTAGTTCAGCTAACTATAACTCGCGCCCCCGCAATGCACTGCTGATGACGTCACATATTACATCACTCATGACATGGTCAGTGACATCACTGATGACATCACTGATGACATCTCAAATTACATCACTGATGACATCATGCAGTGACTGTGTGTTTCTCTAAAGTTTAAATATTTTTAATATATATCGGAAAAGACGTATTGAAGAATGAGTGGGTGTATAAGTGTCTGTATGGATGATTTAGTAGGTGCGTGACTGACTCTATAAGTGAGTGATTTAACGTATCTTACTGAATGCATGGGTTAGTGACTAAACTGGGTGAATGTCTGTATCCGTCTGTCTGTTGCTGTGTAAGTGACTGCATGTGTTTGTGAATAGCTACATGAGTGTGTATATGAGTTATTGAATGGTTGTCTGAGTATCTGTATGGGTGCCTGAGTGTTTGTGTGGGAGGGGTGTGTGCGACTCTGTGCATAGATGTGTGAGTGGGTGATTCACTGGGTGGATGGTTTCAAGAGTGCATCTGTGATAGACTGTATGGGTGGGTAAGTGTGTGTAAGAGTGTGTTAGTGAGTGAATGTATGTCCCAGTGGTACATGTGTGAGTAACTACATATGTGAAAGGCAGTATATATGTGTGTTGGAGTATATAAATAGCTATAAGCGAGAGTGAGTGATTGTGATAGTGGCTGTATGGATGAGTGTGTGCTTGTATCAGTGATTGTATAAGAGCGTAACAATGTGCTAGTATTTGTATGATTAAGTGAGCTGGTGTGTGTATAACTGTATAGGTGAGTAAATGGCAGTGTGTTTAATTATTTGCATGACTGACTAGGTGTGTGAGTTCCTCTATGGATGAGTGGCGGTGTTTGAGTGTCTATATAGGAGTAAGAGTGCATATGATAGTCCTGTACTGAGTGACCATAAGTATGAGTGACTGTACGGGTGAGTGAGTGGATGTGTGTGTGTAGACCTAAGAATCAGTGAGTGGGTATGTAGTTATTGGTGTTGGAGTGTCTATGGTTTCGCGAATTTTAATTAGTGTATACCTCTAGACTGACCTATTTAATTTGACAAACGACCTGTCAAGGTTCAAGTTACCAAAGAAACCCCTTCTCCAGTGTGCATTTATTTAAAAACCCCATAACTAGGTAGATTTGCAAACAGCATAATAAACAGTATATCTTTTTAGAAAAAATTCCTTTTATTTAAATTTGAAAAATATATTCGTATCTCTAAGATTCACACAATTACATGTATATAACACATCCAATGATTTTGATTATTCTAACATTTCATCATAATACTTTTACAGACATGAATTTATCACATTAGACATCCCATATAAAAACAACCTATGTAAAAATCTCACTAGCCTAATTCATTCAAAACCACTGACATACTATCAAACACTCTCTTCGGCAGTGGATACACTGGCACTTTGACCGTCCACCTCGGGAGAACTGACCATAGCAGAGACAAACACCGATTTGAGAAGAGACTCAAGTGAAACAGTTACCTTTATCTGTAGGATCTGTGAAGAGGGATCCTCTTTCTCTCCTGCAAACTTTATTCCCATTAATGAGGCTTCTCCTATAAAGGTCCATTTCCATCTATTTGCTGCATCGCAGCCTGGACATTACCTGCATAGTGTCACTGACCGAAATTGAAAGGATGATGCACTGTATGATAATAAATAGAAGGCCAAGCATTTATAAAGGACTGTCTACAAAACTCTAATCAAGACATCCCCAGATTTTTTAATTGAATCTACAAGCAAACCGGGTCCTGAGGAAGGTGGTTGTTTCCACTGAAACGCGCGTGAGACCGCAAACTACGACCACAATTTACTTTCAGATTAGAGAACTGGGAGAATTTTATCTCCTATAATTGGTGTATTTTGGAAAATAACTACATTAATCTGTTTACAAACACCGTATAATCCACCACAGGGTCAAAAGATTCGTTTTTTCCGTTTTTTATAGATTGTTGTTGTAGTTGGTTTGTATGAATGAGAGTGTTTGATAGTATGTCAGTGGTTTTGAATGAATTAGGCTAGTGAGATTTTTACATAGGTTGTTTTTTATATGGGATGTCTAATGTGATAAATTCATGTCTGTAAAAGTATTATGATGAAATGTTAGAATAATCAAAATCATTGGATGTGTTATATACATGTAATTGTGTGAATCTTAGAGATACGAATATATTTTTCAAATTTAAATAAAAAGGAATTTTTTCTAAAAGATATACTGTTTATTATGCTGTTTGCAAATCTACCTAGTTATGGGGTTTTTAAATAAATGCACGCTGGAGAAGGGGTTTCTTTGGTAACTTGAACCTTGACAGGTCGTTTGTCAAATTAAATAGGTCAGTCTAGAGGTATACACTAATTTTGGTTTTTCCTTCCTCCCTCCTCTTGGACCTAAAAGTATCTTAGGGAGGGCCTTCCTTCCCCCATTTTTATGGTTTCGCGAATGGCAGTCTGTAATTTAGAGTAGGTGTATCAAAGGTTATATTAGGGTGTGAGGAGGTGCATCAGATTATCACGTGGATGATGTCATCAGTGATGTCATCAGTGATGTCATTTGAGATGTCATCAGTGATGTCATCAGTGATGTCACTGACCATGTCATGAGTGATGTAATATGTGACGTCATCAGCAGTGCATTATGGGGCGCGAGTTATAGTTAGCTGAACTAACTATAACGGGGGAATTTCACGGGTTTTGTACGAGTGCAATGTCCAACTAACTATAACTGTCCCTAAAACCTATGGTTTTTTCAGTGAATTTCAAAGGTTTTTTAAATGCTAATTTCTAACTATAACGTCCCTGAAACCTATGGTTTTTTCAGTGAATTTCAAAGGTTTTTTAAATGCTAATTTCTAACTATAACGTGCCTGAAACCTATGGTTTTTTCAGTGAATTTCAAAGGTTTTTAAATGCTAATTTCTAACTATAACGCCCCTAAAACCTAAGGTTTTTTCAGTGAATTTCAAAGGTTTTGTAAATAACAATTTTTAAATGTATTAATTGTTATATTTATTTTTTTGATACTGATTTACTACATTTTTTTAAACTATTTATTTTTAGATATTTTATTTATTAAATTACATTGTAATTACATTATACATTACATTACAAAATATACTTTCTCAGAATGAATTAATTTAGTTTAAATAGTTTGCAAATAGGCAATAGAGTTTTAAGTACAGTAGTTACAGTTGTTGCAATGGGCAACACAATTTCAAACACAATGCAACATTGACCTCAATGTGAATTTCTAGTTAAATGCAATTAGTTACTTTATGGATTACTTTTTCTAACCACAGGACTGGATCCTAGATTCAGTCCTGGGACATCTCCTGAAAACAGTTGAGTAAAAGCGTTTTGGTTACAGTAGTGATTTTTAAGGAATATTATTGTATTTTAAAAGTTGACACTTAGAAACTTTTTCACATAGAATCACCAATGTTATCCTATGGGAGGAAATTCACTTAGCAGGTAAGTAGTCTTATCGTTACTTTTTCTTACTCAGTGTTGGATCCTGGATCCAGCACTGGTGCATCTCCTGTAAACAGTTGAAAGAATGCGTTTAAGTCATACAGGCGATTTTTAAGGAATATTTGTAGTTTGTGAAAATCGACACTTTGAAACTTTTCTGCTGAAAACCAGACAATGGATTCCAATGGAAGGAAATACAAGTTACTGGTAAGTACGGTTAGAATTACTTTTCAGGATCTGTACTGGGCTGAAAGATGCAGCACTGAGGTCTCTCCTGATAACAGGTGAGTAAATCGGAATTCGTAGTTCTGCTGATTTTAGAGGAATATTTGTATGTTTCAAAAATCGACACTTAGAAACTTTTTCAGCAAAAAGTAGGCTATGATATCCTATGGAAGGAAATTCAAGTTACTGGTAAGTACGGTTAAAATTACTTTTCAGGATCAGTACTGGGCTGAAAGATGCAGCACTGAGGTCTCTCCTGATAACAGGTGAGTAAATCGGAATTCGTATTTCGGCTGATTTTAGAGGAATATTATAAAGTTCCAAAACTCCACACTTAGAAGAATTTCCAAGTGAAACCAGTCAATGTTAGCCTATGGAAGGAAATTCAAGTTACTGGTAAGTACGGTTAAAATTACTTTTCAGGATCAGTACTGGGCTGAAAGATGCAGCACTGGGTTCTCTCCTGATAACAGGTGAGTAAATCGGAATTCGTATTTCGGCTGATTTTAGAGGAATATTTGCACAATGGTGAAGGGAGGGGCGGGGCCTGAGGTGACATGTCTGCAAACACGCCCTGTGGCGCGTTTTAAGTTGGAGAATTAATTCCTCCTCAATCCCGAGGGTCCCTAGGGGCCAACTAGCCCACCAGATACTTCCAGTATGCGCCAGAGAGCTGCGTTGCAGAGAGGTGTTCAGAGGCCACGCCCCTTTTTGCACCTCTCTGCAACGCAGCTCTGTGGCGCTTCTGGACGTACCTGGTGGGCTAGTTGGCCCTCAGGGACCCTCAGGATTGAAGGGGATTTAATTCCCATCTTAAAACGCGCCACAGGGCCTGTTTGCACACATGTCACCTGAAGCCCCGCCCTCCCTTCACCACTGTGCAAACGCTCCCGTGGCGCGCTTTAAGTTGGGGGATTAAGTCCCCTTGAATCCTGAGGGTCCCTGGAGTCCAACTAGCCCACCATGTACCTCCAAAAAGCGCCACAGACCTGCGTTGCAGAGAGGTGTAAAAGGGCGTGGCCTCTGTACACCTCTCTGCAACGCAGCCCCTGGCGCATACTGGAGGTTCCTGGTGGGCTAGTTGGCCCCCAGGGACCCCCAGTATTCAAGGAGGAATTTGTTCCCCCTCTGCAAACGCGCCAGGGGGCGCGTTTGCAGAGTGGTAAAGGAAGGGGGCTGGGCCTCCGGCACGATACCGGCCTTTTGTCTTTTTTTCTTTTTTTTGTATGGGAGGGGGGCTGCTTGGCCCCCCTTCACTTGGCCACTTTTGGCCCCGGAGACCCCATCCCTCGGGGCCTGAGGATTTTCTTTTTTTTCTAATAAAAAACAGAAGGGGTCCGCGTGGCCCCCCTTCCCTGGGCCTCTATTGGCCCCGGGGACCCCAACCCCCGGGGCATGCCCTCTTTTTTTTTTAAATTAAAATCTTTGGAGGGGGGCTGCGTGACCCCCTCCTCAGGCCATTTAAGGCCCTGGGGACCCCATCCCCCGGGGCCGGCCTTGCCTTTTTTTCATTTATTTATTTTTTTTCATTTTTTTTTGGGAAGGGGGGCTGCTTGGCCCCTCCCGGGCCACTAATGGCCCCGGGACCCCATCCCCGGGGCCTGGCCTCTGGTTGGGGACTGTGGGGGTCCCCAATCCCCCACAGTCCCGCCGGCTCCCCGCGTCCTATGGGAGCCGGCATTGCTTTTCCATAAGGGAGCTGCTGACATGCAGCTCCCCTTATGGAAAGGTCTGCTTGCTTCATTGAAGCGAGAGCAGGTTTCCCTGCTCTTGCTTCAATGAAGCAAAGCAGTTTGCAATGGCAGGACGGGAGCCGCGAGGCTCCCGTCCTGCCATTGCAAACTACAGTGTCCCGGGGGCAGTGGCGTAGGCACCCGGGACACTGCAGGAGCCGGCCCTGAGGGGTGGCAGTCCCCAGGGCCACCACAGGCTCCAGGAGGGGGGCCGCGCAGCCCCCCTCCCTTCAATTGCACAGCCCCGAGGAGGTGGTGGTCCCCGGGGCTTCGGGGGGGGCTGGAGCCCCCCCCGCACATGTTATCAAAATTTAAAAAAAGAAGCCCCGGGGGGGGGTGGCGGTCCCCGGGGCGGCGGGAGGGCGGATAGCCCTCCCGCACCATTTTTTCTTTAAAGCCCCGGGGGTGGCGGTCCCCGGGGCTTGGGGGGCCTTAGACTATAAACGCACCCCCGCATGCCCCCGGGACTTGGCCCACCCAGGGGCAAAATAGCATCGAAGCGCGGGAGACCGCGCTTCGATTTTTTTTTTCCGGCAGGATCTGCGCACCCTGAGCGCATCCTGCCGATTTTTTTTTTATTTTTTTAAATGCTTTTTTCTGCCCAGAGGGTCCTTGTGGGACCCCTGAGCAGACCTAGGAGTCAGGGTGTTTCTACCCTGCCCCTTTGCGCTTGCGCACTTGTTTCTGTCCTCGGTTCTACCGAGGACAAAATGGCTGCCAACACTTCCTGATTTGAAGTGTTGACAGCCACTAGCATGCAGCTCATGATCGGGACGGTGCGCGCAGGCTGCGCTCAGGGTGCGCGAATCCGACGCGACCATAGATATATATGTGATTTTCATTTTGATTTTCATAGGAACTACTGAACGGATTTACACCATTTAGACAAAGGGTTCTTTCTGAACCAAGAACTACCTCTTTGCCAAATTTGGTGTAATTCCGTTCAGCAGTTCGGAGCTGTAGCCGTGTCTAAAGTTTCCTATGGGAAAATGAATGGGAAAACACGTTTTGGGACCCCCTTTTCTGGCCCCGCTGATCGAATCACCCTGAGACTTTCAGGGTTGGAGGGACCGGAGCGGGCCATAAAGTTTGAAAATTTCGCGAAGATTCGTCAACCGACGCAAGAGTTATTTCAAATAGATATCGCGGATTTCCTATGGAAAATAGGTCCTAACTATAGCTATCTACTGGCGGCCGCTAGTAGATAATATATATATATATATATATATATATATATATTATCTACTGGCGGTCGCCAGTAGATAGTTATAGTTACAACCTATTATCCATAGGAAATCCGCGACATTCTATTTGAAATAACTCTCTTGCCGGTTGACGTATCTTCGCGAAATTTTCAAACTTCGTGGGCGCTCCGGTCCGCTCCTACCCTGAAAGTCTCGGGGATACGTCAAGCGGGGCCGAGAAAAGGGGGGTCCCAAAACACGTTTTCCCCATGCATTTTCCCATAGGAAACTTTAGACACGGTTACAGCCTGAACTGCTGAACGGAATTACACCAAATTTGGCAAAGAGGTAGTTCTTGGTTCAGAAAGAACCCTTTTGTTAAATGGTGTAAATCCGTTCAGTAGTTGCTGAGAAAATGAAAAGTAAAAGTTAGTGATATATAGGGACGAGTAGGGTCCGCGTACCCTCCCGATCACGAGCTGCATGTTAATTGGCTGTCAGCTGGCTGTCAACATTCCGATTCAGGAAATGTTGGCAGTTATTTTGTCCCTCGGTAGAACCGAGGGACAGAAACAAGTGCGCAAAGCACAAAGCGGGCAGGGTAGAAACACCCTGACTCCCTAGGTTTGCTCAGGGGGTCCCACAAGGAACCCCTGGGCAAAAAAAATAAAAACATTTTTAAAAATCGGCAGGATGCGCTCAGGGTGCGCAAATCCTGCCGAAAAAATAGAAGCGCGGTCTCCCGCGCTCGATAGTTAATTGGCCTCGGGTGGCCCAAGTCCCGGGGGCATGGTGGGGGATAATTTAATGTGTGGGGGCCTCAAGGGCTCCCAAGCCCCGGGGACCGCCACCCCCGGGGCTTTTTAAGGATGGTGCGGGAGGGCTCTGAGCCCTCCCGCAGCCCCGGGACCACCACCTCCCGGGGCTTTTTTTTAATAATTATTAAACCTGTGTGGGGGCTCCAGCCCCCACACGCCCGGGACCACCACCTCCCCGGGCACTAAACATTTTAATATGGGGGTCCGTTACGGACCCTCAGAGCCCCGGGGACCACCACCTCCCGGGGCTGTGTACTGAATGGGAGGGGGCCGCGCGGCCCCCTCCTGGAGCCCTTGATGGCCCTGGGGACCACCACCCCCAGGGTCGGCTCTCTGCAGTGTCCCGGGTGCCTACCCCCGGGACACTGTAGTTTGCTATGGCAGGACGGAGCCTCGCGGCTCCCGTCCCTGCCATAGCAAACTGCTTTGGATATTGGAAGAGAGAGCAGGGAAACCTGCTCTCTTCCAATATCCAAAGCGATTGCTTTCCACATGGGGAGCAGCATGTCAGCTGCTCCCCATGTGGAACAGCAATGCCGGCTCCCAAGGGACGTTGGGAGCCGGCGGGACTGTGGGGGATTGGGGACCCCCCACAGTCCCCAACGGAGAGGGCCAGCCCCGGGGATGGGGTCCCCGGGGCAAGTAGTGGCCCGGGAGGAGCCACGCGGCCCTCTCCCCAAAAAAGAGAAAAATTAAAAAAATAATAAAATGGAAAGGCCGGCCCCGGGAGATGGGGTCCCCGGGGCCTTAAAATGGCCAGAGGAGGGGGCCACGCTGCCCCCTCAAAAAATAAATATAGAGGCCATGCCCCGGGGGATGGGGTCCCCGGGGCCAATACAGGCCCAGGGAAGGGGGCCACGCAGCCCCTTCCCGTTTTTTTTTTTTTAAGGTAATTTAAAAAGGGGTAAGGCCCTGGGGGATGGGGTCCCCAGGGCCCAAAAAAGAAAAAAAGGAAGGGGGCTACACAGCCCCCTTCAGGGAGAGAAAAAAAAAACGATCGGGCCCGCAGGCCCCGCCTCCTTCCTTCACCACTCTGCAATCATTTGAGATGTCATCAGTGATGTCATCAGTGATGTCACTGACCATGTCATGAGTGATGTAATATGTGACGTCATCAGCAGTGCATTGCGGGGCGCGAGTTATAGTTAGCTGGACTAACTATAACGGGGAATTTCACGGGTTTTGTACGAGTGCAATGTCCAACTAACTATAACTGTCCCTAAAACCTATGGTTTTTTCAGTGATTTTCAAAGGTTTTTTAAATGCTAATTTGTAACTATAACGTCCCTGAAACCTATGGTTTTTCAGTGAATATATATATATATAACCCAGTGCCTTTTGATTGTTGTTAATAATTTTGCTGCCATTTGATAAAAAAAGTGCCACTTTTTGACTAGTTTGCTCATGGTAAGTTTCAGAGGGATCCATCAAGCAGGAGCTGAGAAAAAGGGGATATCCCAATAAGTGTTTTACTCATTAATTTTTCCATAGGATCGTTAGGAAGAACTACAGACCAAAGCACTGAACGGATTTGCACCCAATTTGTCATAAGGCTAGCTTTCGGTCCAGAAAATAGTGCTTTTTGTGATTTGCTGTACATCTGTTTAGTAGTAGGAGGATCCACAGATCTGACATTTCTCCAGCTGAGGTCTGATTGGCTGCCACCACATCAGCCAAGGAGTGGTGCTAACCATCTTAGGACTCGTTGAGAGAGTCTTGGGTGAAGCCTTTCAAAGAAGCCAAGAACAATGTGCTAGACTATGTACTAGGTCGGAGATCTTGCATGGCAGAATTTATGAGGAGAGCAAGCAGAACCTGGAGGCCAGCTAAGAGCTCCTGAAGCTTTGGTATGACCCAAAGTCTACTATGCTGGGGTACAAACCAGGACAATTGATGTGGGTGTTGGAGCCTGTGGCTCACAGGGCCCTCCAGGACAAGTGGACTGGGCCCTATCCAATATTAGAAAAGAAGGGTGAGGGTACCTACTGGGTAGATCTTGGCACTGCCAGGGATCCCCACAGAGTCCTGCATGTGAATAGCTTGAAACCCCACAAAGACTGGGCAGACATGACCATGTTGATGGTCATTGATGATGTAGAGGAGGAGGAGACTGAGCCGCTGCCAGACCTCCTCTCCAGCAATGTGCAAGATGGGTCAATGGAAGGAGTTTTACTCTCTGCCAAGTTGATAGACCAGCAACAAGAAGACTGCAAGAAAGTGATGGGGCAGTTTGCTGGTCTGTTCTCCTTGATCCCAGGTATCACCACCTGGTGTGCACATGATGTTGACACTGATGACAACTTACCTATCAAAAGCAAGCTGTACTGGTTGGCTGACCAGGTCAGAGCCAGCATCAAAGCTGAAGTACCTAAGATGCTAGAGTTGGGGGTAATTGAGCCCGTGGACAGTCCATGGGTCAGTCCAGTGGTACTGGCCTCTAAACCTAATCCCCACAGGCTAAAAAGAGATTTTGTTTTCTATTTATTTTATTTGTATAATTGCAGTAGAGGTGTACAACATGGTTTCAAATGTGTACACAATACAACAGTAAACCACAACATTGAATGGTGCAATATAAATAAAACACATGGGGGAGGGGGGAGGAAAGGTGGGGAGAAACGGGGTGAGGGGGGAGAGGAGAGAGAAGCAGCTGGGCTGTAAAGGGGAGGGAGAGGGTCAATAACAAACAACTGGTATCTGGCCTTTTGACCCGTTGCTGTAAGCCCAACCTCAGCCGTTAATCGTGGTGTAGTGGCCATTGACATCTACTCAGTGCTAGCAGTGGGGCAGCCCTTTTGAAGTGTCGACTTAAGAGGCAGGGGAAAGGGGGGAGAGGGGATAGCTGCCCAGGGTGCGTGTGTGGTACAGGTGCGGGAGTGAAGAGGGCAAGCCTGGGTAGGGGGAAAGACAGTTGACTGTGTCACAAGGTGGGGTACACTGCAAATCCCAAGCCATGGAGAAAAGTGCCGCAACTGGAGGGGGAAGGGGAAAGGTAGCGGGATGGGTGCAGGGAGGGAGAATGAATGGGAGAGTGGATATGGAAAGGGCGTCCAATGACCCTAGGGTGGTGGTGCGCCCAGTGTGCAGATGTACAGCATTAGGGGTATCCGTTAATGGGAGGAGATCCATTTGTCTGCATGCCCGGCGATGGGGAGGGAAAGGGGATGTGATAAGGGGGAGGGAAGAAATGGGGGTGTTGGGGAGGTGGGAGTGAGGGGAGCGATACAAATAGGGCATAGATGGCAGGTGAGATGGGGAGCCAGGTACGAAGAAGAGGGGGA
Source organism: Calotriton arnoldi (assembly GCA_963921515.1). NCBI lineage: Eukaryota > Metazoa > Chordata > Amphibia > Caudata > Salamandridae > Calotriton > Calotriton arnoldi. The sequence goes on along the minus strand of CAWUFW010022447.1, from coordinate 34,411 downwards.
GAGGACGGGGGTGATAGGTGTGGGGGCTAAGGCGGGTGTGGAAACCAGAGATATAACCCAGGAGGGGGCGAGGGAGGGGACCTTTATAACTGCACCAGGTGATAGGCTATCCGCTGTGCTCAGTTGAGGTGTGAAGGGGAGGGGGGAATCAGTCTTGGTGTGATCAGCATTAGGGAGCATCCTGAAGGAAAGGTGCCCATGTCTGGGTGGACACCTTGGTCTGGTCTTGCATGCCGTAGATGACACATTCATAAGGCACTGTCTGTATCATTACCACCATCCAGACTTCCTGAGAGGGAGGTATGGTTGAGCACCATTGGCAGAGAATGCGGAGTTTGGCTAAAGACATCGCCGTGTCGAGGAGGCAGCGTTGCGGTCGCCATAGCTCAGGGGAGCCTCTAAGATCATGTAAGAGGATAATGGGGGGAGCTGGAGGGGCATGGACATCCCCAAGGTGTCCACTACGTAGGTCCAGAAAGATTAGATTGAAGGGCAGTCACATAGGATGTGGGTAAGGTCACATTGGGTGGCCGCACACCTCCAGCAGTTCGAGTGAGGTAGTAGAGCAGCCCTTTGCAGTATTTCTGGGGTCCAGTACCACTCATGGAGCATCTTGAACAAGCAGAATTTCAATTGGGCTTCCCGAGCGCCTTTGTCCAGGGCTTCCAGGACTTTGGGCCAATCCTCTTCCTCAATGGTGATCTGAAGACGGTTCTGCCATTTGATGTGTAGGCTGCAGGAGTGGGGTTGTGAAAAGAGGTGGTTCGTGAGTGTGCTGTAAAGCCCCGACATCACACCCTGATGTCGGCCCCATGTGTGTAGGTATTCCACCACTGGTGAAGACGAAAAAGACCATGGATGGGGACTAGGCAGCGCCGCAGGTAATGCTGCAGTTGTAGGTAGTGCCAGGTCTGTCGTGGGTGGAGGCAAAATTCCTCCCTCAGGTGGTTAAAAGATTTCAGGCCCCCGTCCAGCAGTACCTGGTCAAATGTATGAATACCCGCCTCAACCCACCGCAGCCAGCAAATTGTCTGGCCATGACACCGAGGCTGTCATTGCCGCATGGTGGCGCTCTGTTATGTAGTCGGTGGTCCACTCCGAAGAGGGGGCGGGCGCGGAGCCAGGCTTTTGACATGGCTTGAAGCACTGCATGGTAGTGAGAAGATTGGGGTACGCGGGCCCCATAGAGAAGGCCGAGTCCATCGTCGCGGGTGAGAATTGAATGTTCAGTGCTAACCCATTATGGGGGGTCTGGGGTGCCTAGCATTAAATAGGCGAGTTGAGAAAGGTGTAAGGCCAAAGATTAGTGTTCCACCGAAGGTAATCCCAGGTCTCCGCAGAAGCGATGGTCCATCAGTTTGGCTGCGGCTAATCGGGCCGAGTGGATCCCCACAAGAAGGCTCATATCCGGGAGTCAATGAGACGTAGTTTGGTCAATGGTACCATGATGGGGAGCATGGCGAGTGTGTATGTTAAGCGCAGCAACGTGACCATCCTCACCACCTGCACCCTGCCCCACATAGAAAAAAACAGCAGCAACCATTTTTCAAAGTCCCATTTCATCTGTGTGATGAGGGGGGTTAGGATGTCCGTGACCATCCCGGTTAGGCCCCTGTTGACCAATATACCCAGGTATTTAAGCAGAAAGGCTTCCAGTGGAACAGGAATCCGTGGATCGCCGCTACTGTGGTGCAGTACGACAGCGGGAGGGATTTGCTCTTGTGCCAGTTTACCTTATAGCCTGACAAGGACACAAAGTTTTCTATGATTTCCAGTAGTGCTGGGAGGGAGCTGCCAAGATTTCGTAGAGTGAGCAGAATATCGTCAGCATAAAGGTATATCTTGGAGAGGCCGCCCGGGATGGGGATGCCAGTTATGAGCGGGGAGTGGCGGATGATGGAGGCCAGAGGCTCCATTGCCAATAGAAAGAGGAGTGGAGAGAGTGGGCAGCCCTGGTGTGTGCACCTCCTAATCTAGAAGGGGCAATAGATGAACCCTCCACAGTTGATCTGGGCTGTTGGGCAGTCATACAACAGCTGTACCTTAGAAATGAACTGATCTCCCAGTTCAAACCATTTCATGGCAGCAAAGAGGCAACCCCACTCAATGCAATTGAATGCCTTTTCTGGGTCTAGGGAGAGAGCCACTGCTTCCTCCGGTATGTCTCTGGCAGTCCAGAGAGCATGCGCTAGGGTGCGTAGGTGGTTCCTGGAGGAACGGTCCAATACGAAGCCAACCTGTGAATTGTGGATGAGAGAGGGGAGGACTGCTTTTAAACGCAACGCCAGTATGCTCACGAGGATCTTTAATGTCGCCGTTTAGGAGAGATATTGGCTGGTAGCTGCCATTCAACATCAGGTCTCTTCCTGGTTTGGGTAGGACCGCGATCACCGCCCTGTTAGAGAGAGATCACAAAGAGGCCGTTCACTCTGCCTCCTGGAAGGCCACATGTAGGGAATTGATCACCTCCTCCCCATCAGTAGAATTCCGCCAGAAAGCCCTCCTCTCCCGGAGCATGGTGATAGGGTAACTGAGAAATGGCCGCTGCATCTCCACCTCACTAATGTCCCTTGCAAGGAGTTCACGGCCTTTGTCCGTTAAACGTAGACGGTCAACATTCTAAAGGAAATCGGTGATCCGATTCTCTCCCACCGGTGCCTCCGTTGTGTACCGTGTACCGTAGAACAATGCAAACTCATTAACAATGGCCTGGGGTTGTGTGAGTATCTCCCCTGACTCCGATCTGATAGCAGGTATTGCCATGGCTGCCTCACGCTGCAGGATCTGGGCTGATAGCAGGCAACTTGCCTTCTATCCCTGCTCATAGTGTCTCCCTTTCATGGACTGTAGGACATACTCAGCTTTAGAAGTATAGAGACTGTTGAGGGCCATGTGAGCCTGTTCCAGGCATTGGCGATTGGGTACAGTGGGGTGGGAAAAATAGAGGCATTTAAGGGTAATAATCTGTGACTCCAGCTCGGTGCTACGGAGAGAGGCTTGTTTATTGGCCATAGTGGTGTCCCGCATCAGCTGGCCATGGAGGGTTGCCTTCGCGGCCTCCCAGAGCACCCTGTGGGAGTCTACAGAATGCTTCCTAATCGTCATATATTCAGAGACATGGGCCCGGAGTTGGGCCTTACCCTGGGGGGGGGGGGCGATATCTTTGTATGTTCAGGCACCATGGTTTGCATCCTAGGAAGGTCAGTCCCACATCCAAGGACAGCTGGATCAGAGAATGTTCGGATAGGGCTGCTTCTAGGATATGGGATTTACCAACAAGTGCCACTACCGGGTGCAAGATGAGGAAGTAATCCAATCTGGATTGTGTGCCATGTACTGATGACAGGAAGGTATATTCCTTCTCTATCGGATGACAGAGACGCCAATGATCCATGAGGCTATGGTCAGATGCAATATCTCCCAACAAGGCTCTATCTGCATCGTTTCCCTTATCTAGTGGGCCTGTCCTGTTAAGAACCACATCCCAGGCAAGGTGCCGATGATGTATTTGGATGCACAGATCTCCACCAGCTTAAAATGCAGATCATTCTGGATTGGGAGGGTTCTAAAACCCAGACACAGGTCAGGGCCTTTCTTGGCCTTACTGGGTATTACAGGAACATTGTTCAGAACCATGGGACCATTGTGGCCCCCCTGAGAGAACTCACCTCTAAAAAACAGCTCAAAAAGGTCATTTGGACCCCTAGAGTGTCAGAAGGCCTTTGACACTCTGAAGGAGGCTATGTCTTTATCACCAGTGTTACTGGCCCCTGATTACACAAAGGAATTTGTGGTTCAGACAGATGCTTCAGAACAAGGGATTAGCACACGTAAACCAGGAAGGCCTATATCAGCCACTTGACTACTCCCCATAGAACAAAGATGGAATGCCATTGAGAGAGAAGCATTTGCTGTGGTCTGGTCCCTGAAGAAGCCGAGACAATACCTGTTTGATACTAACTTCTGTATTCAAACGCACCACAGACCTCTCAGATGGCTCATGCAGATGAGGGGGAGAATCCTAAACTGTTGATGTGCTCCTTTTCCCTATAGGAGATGGGCTTTACAGTGGAAAACATAGTTGTAATTACAATTGATACTGACAACCTACCTATAACTCCATGGTATATTGTACGGCATGTAGGTTTAGAGGCTCAGTAGATTTAGCACACTTACATGGCACTGCTGTGGTGCCTGATATCATTTTAAAAGCCAGACTTGGCTTGTAGACTGCTTTAAAAATAAAACTATGTCCAAATTTTACTTTGGAATTAAAGGTATACTTCCAAAGTCTTAAACTACCTTATTTTTACACATAAATAACCCTTAAGGTCTGCCTGAGGTGCCCCCACAGTAGGATGCCATGTTAAAATAAGCAGGGACGTTATAAAATATGTTTTATATGTCCTGGTGAGGGAGAAACTGCCAATTTCGTTATTCCCCATTGTAGTACATTAGCTCTATATGCTAACATGGGGAGACTTTATTTAACATTAGTAAAGTCTATCCTTAGACAGGAGTGAGCTAAAATATTAATTCAAAGTGTCACATTAATAGGTGCAATGAATCCAACAACTTGCCGAGGTTGAATGTATTATAACTATTATAGGAAAGAAGTTATAGAACTGCTTTCCTAAAGTTACCTAATTCAGGCCTGTAGCAGCCTCTTCTGATCGGGCAGCCTTTGACAGGCTGAGAAAAGCTGCCTTAATGAGGTGTGAAGTGGCCTGAGCTGAGACAAAGGAGACACCTGGTCGGAGGAGATCTGCAGCAGCTGATACCAGGACAAGGAAGGGGGCTTAATAGCCAAACTGTTCTTCAAAGGGAGAGGGACTGTGAGCACAGGAACTAGGCCCACTGTCACTTCCTGCACCCCCAGCCAAGTGGCAGCCCCTGTAATTGAATTTGGAGAGGGACTGAGAGGGGAGTGTAGGGAAAGGTTAGCCACACCTGTGGGCTGGGTTTGCCAGACCTGAACCTCCAGGAGAGATGTTCCTCATTTTGATTTTTGTGGAACAGTGCTTTCTTTGACAAGAAAATGCCACACTTCAAGGGCAGTGGTCATCATAGAGGGTGGCACCTTGCATCCCACTGGTCAGGGTTCCCCCCTTCTTTCCAGCCCAGAAACCTGGATAAATTGGAGAAAGCTGCCCAGCAACTCAGATCCCTGCCTGGAAATATCAAGAGAAGGACTGCCCAGCTGATCTCCTGGTCTGCACCACAAGAGGACTGCACTAATAAGGACTGCACCTGCTGCTCACTTTTTGTTTAAAAAAAGAAGACTTTGCCTGACTTCAAAAGGATTAAGGAGTGGACTCTATGAAAGCAACAGGTACAAAAGAGCTTCAAGAAGTCACCTGCATCAACTCCATCGAGTCAAGTCCAGCTGACCAGCTTCACCTGGACTTTAAAGGATTTGTCAGGTCCATTTTGAAAATTGTGGTCCCAAACCTCCGAAAGGCAAATCCGAGCTCTTGGACCCATGGCTGGTGTTGTGGACCCTTAAAGACCCAAGAGAAACATGTGGAGAAAATGAACTGCACTGCTGGATCCTTCGACTGCACAAGAAGGGACTGCACTCCTAAGGACTACACCTGCTGCACTCACAAGGCTTCACTACTAAAGGACATTACCTATCTTAAAAAATAAGGAGTAGACTCCCTGGTCAGCAGCAGGTAGAAAAGTGCTGGAAGGGCTACCTGTAACATCAACAAAAAGGACAACTCCAGCTCACAAGCTTCACCTGGATTTTACTTAGATTAACCAGGTGCATTGTGAGAGTTGTTGTCCCAGACCCCAAGAGGAAATCCAGAGGTTCTGAACCCTTGGCTGGTGCTGAGGACCACTTTCCTGCATCTAGAAACACTTATGGAAGTAAGTTGTGATGACCATGTTTTCATGTGCTACAGCAGGCTTATGTTCTTGAGCACAACAAGGTACCCAAAGATACCTGTGTGCTGCTTATACTGAAGGACTCTGATCGTATTGGGCAAAAACCTTATGTATGAATCATGACCTTATGTGTGAATCACGATTTATTTCATGTAGTTTTTATTGAGAATACTTGTTTACTAACCAGTTATGCTGAAAAGCGCAAGAAGCCACTTGATGCCCTGATGGCAGTGGTAGGAACTGCGAAAACTCAATAGAACATTCTGCTTAAGCACCGACCGTTAGCTAGCATGTGATTTGTACATGGAAAATGGCTATACCTGGAGCAACCAGTCATTGAAAAACACGTGTAACTCACACGGAGAAATGAGCAGCTACAGAGAGAACTGCCATGCCTTTCCACATGCATTGACAATCCAGCTTCTACAGTCGCAGTTGATTGTGTATTTGGTGTATCTGGTGACCTATCTTCTTTGATTGATCACGCCTGACCAGGGAGACATGACGTAGCGGAGCAGGCGAGTGGAGCGTGGAGCACCGGCAGCGGCTTCTACAGCGGTCTCTGCGGTCTCTGCGGAGCCGACCCAAAAAATTGGACCGGAATTGAACCGGAGGGTTGTGCCGGCCGAGGTACCTGCACTGAGCGGAGCCTGAGCCGGGATCGAGGCGTGCTGGTGTCTGGTGTCTGGTGTTTGGATGACGGGCTCAGCAAGGATACCAAGGACAGCCGGAGAGCAGCCAAGGCAAGGTGGTAAGAGCTGCAGTGGCTGCTTGCTGCCTGCTGCCTGCGCTGTGCAATAAATATAGGTGCTTTCAGCTGAGTTGCTGCTGGAGGCGTGAAACCGGGGGACGTGTACAAGACGCGGCATAAGGCGAGGAAGGCAAGAAAGGCAGGCAGGCAGTAAGGCGATAGGTTTGTGGAGCCTGGCTGCTTGCTTGCTTGCTTGCCACACTGAACATTGAACGTTGGGCCACTGGGCTACTCCCCCCATACATTCCCCAAGTGCGCCACAAGTTCACGGGCCGCATTGGGTATACTACAAAGGGAGGGTACGGCAGCAGAGAAGCAAGGAAATACAAGGGAGGGCTGCCAACATTAGTCGCTGCAGAGGGAAGTGGTCCAGCCAGGCGAGGCGAGCAGTAATATCAGGACATCAGGAGGCCCCATGAAGGGGGGCAGTCAGTGAGCTACAAAGGGTAAAGGGAATCCATTGAACTCCACTGAATTCCACCGAGTCCAGCTGCAATTAAGGACATCATTTTTAGCACCATTTCGAAGGAGTAAGTGTTAAACTAAAAACAGCGCACACAATTCGAATTTGGGGGATTACTGCAAATCTCTAGTCTCTGCAGTAGCATTCAACAGATAAGATTCTGACAAAACTTGACAAAACTTGACAACCTTGGGACAACCTTGGGGTGTAAGGACACAAGGATACAAGAAACAAGGATACAAGGGCATAAGGAATACTAAGGATACCAAGATACCAAATCCAATACTAAATTCCAATCTACAAAAGGGATACAAAAGAATTGCAAAGTCACAAAAAGATAGTTACACCACTGTAAATCATGAGGTCAGGATGCGTGCGTGGAGGGCCTACACTCACAAACAATGTAAGCAAGCACAAAAGGAAGCTGAAAACATCTGCTGGTTCAGTGGGCGAACCACAGGCAAAGACTAGATCCGTCATACAGCAAGTCGACACTATAATTGAAATAACTCCTGATACAAAGAAGATAAGCAATATAACTCCAAAAACTGAAAAAAGGAAAACCCTAAAACACTGCCTCTTTCAACCTAGAATAGACACGAATTTTGCTTCCTAAAAAACGCGGGTGGCACTCTTCTTTCATGCCCTACAGCATTATCGGGCCTTCGAACCCCCTCCGGCCTTTTCGCCAAGCGGATAGTGACAACAAAGAAGGAAACGAAGGCCCAAGCAGCAGGGTGGAGAATTCTAGGCCAGCCTGTTTAACAACAATTCTACAGTGCCAAACTACCTCTGTATTCCGGAGTCCCCACACCCTGGATAAAAAATTCAAAGTAGCAGATACTGTGACTGATTCAGTGATAATTCAAGAGACAAACAAAAAGTATGGGACTAAGGAAGTGTGGGAAGCCTCCATAGAAGGATTAGGTAATTGTAATTTTGATGCACTGGACACACCAAACGCACCGACGCCCAGGTTTATATCCCAAAACAAAAACAATGGGGTAACTCTGTTACAACAGAGGCATTAACCATATGCGAGCTAGACAGCCCCAAAGAAATCCCGCAGTTGGAAATTACAACAGATGTACCTGCGAAGGAGAGGGAAGGAATAAAAACCATTTTGGTATCATCTGCAATCTCAAGGGAAAATCTGGGCTCAGAGCATAAAACACAGCTCGCTCTATCACCAATACAAACCAAGTTGCTGATGCCCCAATTTAGCGAGATGGAAGACCTCGATGATCTGGAACAATTCTCATATCTTAAGGAGCAGTGGGAGGGTCTCATTGAAACCTACTCGCAGGATAAATGCAGGAATGACCCTACTGCAAACTCAAAAATAGAGGGGCCCAAGGAAAACAAGGAACATCAGGCAGCCGAGGTGACGCAAGGGGTACGACACTTATCTCAGGACACAAGCGGCGTAGCTGGAGACAAACAAGGAGATACGCAAAAAACAGATTATGGGAATGCTTGGGCAAGTCTGCTAAAAACAGTTCAACCCCATGGTAGAGGCCATGCAATATCATTCTGATAAAATGGATACACAGCTAACCTTATTGAACACTTGGGGTGGCGGAGCTTGTGTGACTCCAAGATGGCCGCGAGTTAGTGCAGCTCCCCCAATCGCCACCAACAATCCGGCAAAATCCGAGCATAAATTCTGATCGCAACCCTGCTGAGAGGTGTCCTCGTCTTTCCACTGCTAAGCGCTACTTGACGCACCCAGTGATGTCCGAATCGGTGCAGTCAAACGGAAATTATCGGCGGTGACGCACATCGACTACAGTGGAACGCGAGGCCTTCCAACTACGCAGACCACCATCATGATCCGTATCGCGGTGAGAAAGCTGGGTGGTGCGAGCCCAGTGAACGGCGTTTGCGGTGAGACTGGCGAGGTACTAGCAAGCAAAGGAACACGGCGTACGCAGTGCCTGGGGCCGCGGAGTTGCTGACGAAACTGCGGGTCCGGGCTGAGTGTTCCCCCGGAGACATCCGCTGGCACAGTCACAGGGAACACGCATCGGAGGACACCCGCTAGTAACAAGGAAATCCGCTTATGAGAGACGCAAGATCCCCGAGCAGCGGATTCCCCGGCAATCCTGTACCGGTGTGACGGCCGGTCCCGAGCTGGGAGTGCTCTGTTGCGGCCCAGCAGAGCGCGGTGTGCAGGGAACGGGACCGACGCAGGCTAATGTAGGAGAGAACGAATTGCTGGAGGTAGCCGATCAGGACCCCTGGGAACATGAGAGCTGCAACAGAGCACGACCACAGTCCCGAGGGCCAGGAGAGAGCAACTAAGGGGGACAGTGTCTTGAATGCGGGTCAGTTCGCTATAAGCCTGCATGTGGTGACCCTCTCCAGTGTGGGGTGAAGCCGCAGTGAGGTCATTTGACAGCGTTGTGGCATAACCGCTTTTCACACTCGAGGACACGGTAGGAGAGTCGCAGAGCAAGTGCGGGGAGCGACCCTGAGGCCTAGCATAATCCTGGAATATTGGCAATATTAGGCCTCAGGACAATACTGCCTCGAGTCAGCAATATACCCTACGAGACACACCCAAACCGCGCAAACCCCCACACCATGGGTAAAACGGACAAGCTCCAATCTAAACTGCATTTTGATTTGCGTAAAACCCCTAGGTCGAGAGATCCCATGCCCACTGAGCAAGATGCTGCTTTGGACGATCCAGAAGCAGGGGCGCACATCGACGTGAAGCAAGCGTTCTGCACCATACAGCAAAGTCTTTCGAAAATAGACAGTAAGATTGACGCATTGTCTTTCCGAATGGACCGGATGTCGGAACGGCTAGACAAGCATGGGGACAGGCTCGATACCTCGGAACAGCGCATATCCGACATGGAAGATGTTGTACGTGCAGACGCAGAGACCGACAAAGAAAGGAACAAGATTTTACAAGCACTGCAGGCAAAAACTGAAGATCTTGAAGCGAGGTCCAGGCGGAACAACGTCCGCATTTTGGGAGTGGCTGAATCATCCAATATTGGCAACATGGAGCAATACGTAGAGCAGCTATTTGTTACACTACTAGGCCGGAGCACCTTCTCGGAGATACTTGTCGTTGAACGAGCCCATCGCTCCTTGGCACCCAGGCCGATTCCAGAGGCGGTCCTTCGGCCTATTATAGCGCGATTTCTGAACTACAGGGATCAAGACGCGGCCCTGCGAAAAACACGTGAATTGGGAACTCTCCGTCACGAGGGAGCAGAAATATCTCTATTCCCAGACTTCACACTGCAAGTACAAGAAGCGTGACAGCTCTTCATCCCAGCAAAAAAGAAGCTCTGCGACTTGAAACTGGAGTACAGCATGCTTTATCCTGCTAAGTTAAGGGTCAGAATGGACGGTAAGGTACACTTCTTCGGATTCGCCAGCATCACTCTGCCCGTGGTCTGGTTTTTATGGATAGAAATCTTATCATCTCAATGTATGCAGATGTCATCACGCTATATATTAGGAAACCGGACGACAACCTAAACCCCGTGCTGCGGGAAGTACTCCGCTTCGGCGGTATGTCTGGCATAAAAATAAATTGGACGAAGTCTTCCATCTTGCCCCTTACTGATTCCCCACTGGACACCACACTGGAATTCCCGCTGACATGGGCGGATGACGTTGTGAAGTATCTGGGTGTCTGGCTCAGTAGAGACCTACAACAAATTTGGCGCTTGAATTTTGATAGATTACTAGACTGGTTTGAAGATAGGGTTAAATTCTGGACCGCACTACCTCTGACCCTGGCGGGTAGGATTGCTATATTGAAAATGATTGTTCTCCCCAAGTTGTTATATCTTTTCGTGAATATACCTATACCACTGGTGCAAGCCTTTTTGAAAGCTCTACGATCTATCACGATTGCTACGGTCTGGGCTGGAGGCCAGCCCAGAGTAAGCTGGGACTTGCTGACTCGCCCACTATCGAAAGGAGGTCTGGGAGCGCCTGACTTCGAGCTCTATGCGCTGAGTGCGCAAGCACAGTTTCTTCATTATTGGGTGCACCCCATCCCGTTTCAACCCCATGTGGCCACCGAAAAGGACATTGCTGATCCCATTCCACTGCACGTGGCTGTATATCAACCCTACCGCAGAAATTCTAACGAAATCAATACAGTTGAAACCATGCAATGGGCTTGGGAAGGGCTGAGGAAGCAGACAGATGCCTCTATACTATATGCGCCCTCTACACCGCTTGCGTCACACCCACATTTTCCCTTCCTACACGACAATGGCGTCATTGATCGGGCCCGTAAAATGGGTATATCAACGCTAGGTGACCTCTACCCACAGGGCACGTTCCTGGAACCGCCCGCCGGCCAGAATGGGGCGCAGACGCCGGTTCTGGAATTGTTCCTATACTATCAATTCAGGGCCACCTGTAAAACAATGCACCCTTCTTTTCCAGCATCCCCCGCTACCATGCAACCGTTAGAACACTTATTGGTCACATCGTCCTCTCGAAAATTGGTTACCAAGCTCTATACTCACAAGCAAGCACATACCCTATGGACTGCTCCGAAAGCGTTGGAGCAATGGAGGTCGGAGCTGGTGGACCAGCCCACAGATGAACAGTGGGCATTCTGCTGCTCACAACTGCAACACCTGTCCCCAAACTATAAGTTGAGGCTTATACATTTTAAATTCCTACATCGATATTACTGTACCCCCTTACAGTTATTTAAATTAAAGCTGCGGGCGGATTCGCGGTGCTGGAAGTGCAAACACAAAGGGGCCGCCTTCCTACACATTGCGTGGGAATGCCCAGCCGTCTCTCAATTCTGGGGGGAGGTATGTGCTACCATAGAAGCTATCACTGGACAAACATTGGAGTGTTCCCCATTAGTTACACTCCTGGGCTATGTTGAGGAGACCCCGCCAGAGCTGCGCCGCCTTACCGCCATGCTGCTACTACTAGCAAATCGCAGACTGGCTATACACTGGGGGGCCCCTAAACACCCTCGAATTCTGGAGTGGTTCCGGGACATAGACTATTGTCAGGAACAGCTGGCGACTTACTGGGACCTAATGCCCATGGCATCTCGCCCGAAAGATATCTGGGAGCCCTTCACGAATTAGCTCAGGGAAAGAGACGCACCCCTCACTGGTGACTCCAGGCCACTGACTACTGCTAGCTCTCAGGAAGCATCCCAATAGTTGCCTTGTCATTACATATTCTATGTATGACACCCTCCCATTGGTAATGTAGATCCTAACTGTGGGCTCCTTGATCTGGTGACTCATCGTTAACTCTCTCCTTCGCTAAGACGCCATAATACCTTTGGATTGATCTGCCTGTGTGTGTTTCATTTTTTCTGTAACCTTGACGCCAACTGCACTGTTGACTGTTTTGCTGTCTCTGTAGTCACATAATACCATTATAATGTATATCTATGTGTCACGATGATATGATGTTGTCTGTTATTAAGGGATCCTCCAACTGTGCTATCAGCGTTGCTGTCTACTGTGCAATGCATGTCTATATATGCTTTACTCATATTTGTCTGACAAAATCAAAAATATATATATTTTTTTTAAAAAGGTACACTTCTTCACTGACCCTAAAGCTGTCCTGCGAGCTATCAAAACTAAAGAACTGCGCTTGAAATGACAGGGTACACCGAACACCTCGTGGTCACACATGGAGGACTCCCCAAGCGTTCACGAAGAGCAAGAGCAAGAAGAGTGATTGAACGGATTGTACTGCGACGAACACTGGGTTCACAGACTATGTCATGAATCCCCTCACAGCGATATCTGATTAGGCTATTTGCGAAAGGGAGGGTTGACAGGGTGGCGTAGGGAGATAGAACTGATGGCAACATCTGCCCTCAAGTATATCACACTATCAATATTGTTTTTTCTGCGGTTTCTGTTTGTTCCTAGGGTCGGGGAAGGGGCGGGAGTGTTCAGATAGCCACAACTGTTGTGGGTTCTCGTGGCGTAGGAGGGCATGATTGTTTTATATGAAGAAATGAATGAATGAATAAACACTTATAAAGCGCATAGCTACCCTAAGGCATCCCAGCGCTCACAACATCAGCGGACGGAGTAGAACACAGATACTTATGCACATTTTTGGAACAGCCAGGTTTTAAGGAGTTTCCAGAAGGTCAGGAGATTAGACTCCTGACGTAGATGGAAAGGGAGGGTGTTCCAAAGCTTAGCAGCGTTATAAGAGAAGGAACGTCCACCGCTTTTTGCTCTTCTAATTTTTTGGGACTGATGCAAGGAGGAGGTTGGTCAAGCGGAGGTTCGTGTTAGGGCAGTACGGTGAAACAATATTTTGAATGATTGTTGGTCCTTTCCCCCAAAAGGACTTGTGAGTGATACATAAGGCTTTAAATGTGATTCTCTCCAATACAGGCAGCCAATGGAGCGCCCACAATGTAGGTTTGGCGGATTGCCGATAAGGGGTCTGCAGAAGCAGACGGGCGGCACAGTTCTGGACAATCTGTAGCTATGCGGTAGCATTCCCATAATCAAGGCGTGAGTGAATGAGGGCCTGGACCATCAACCTTCTGGCTAAGAAGGGAAGAAGAGGGAGGATTTTTCGGAGCACCCTGAGAATGCCAAAGCAGGTGGCTGATACCTTTGTCGCTTGATATTCAAGTTTCAAAGAGCGGTCCAGCCACATACCCAAACTTTTTATCTGATTTTTAGGTGTGGGAGCAGGGCCAAGGCTTTTTGCCCACAGTCGCCCTGCATCGACCACAGGAGAGTTTCCGAGGAGCATCAGCTCTGTTTTTTCTCCGTTGAGTCTCAGGCAGGAGCGTTCCATCCATTCAGCCATCTTCTCAAGACAGGGACCCAGACCAGAAGATGCATTATCAGTGTGGTTTAGGACCACAATGAGTTGCGTATCATCGGCGTATGTCACTATTTTTATCCTGAATGGACGGACTATCTCAGCCAGCGGGCTCATGTACACATTAAATAGTCTAGGGCTCAGGGAGAAGCCCTGAGGAACACCGCAGCTGAGAGGCATACGCTCTGAGAAGGTATTGCCTTCGAAGACCTGGAAAAACCTGTCCTCCAAGAAGGATTGCAGCCAGGTAATGACACCCCGTCACTCCAAGACTCCTAAGCCTAAGACTCAGGATGCTGTGATTGACAGTGTCAAACGTGACGCTGAGGTCAAGGAGGAGGATAGCCGCTGTACCTCCTTGGTCCAGAATTTTCTTGGATTCTGCAGCCACCGCTAGAAGGGCAGTTTCTGTCCCTTGTTGGAGTCGAAAACCAGTCTGTGAGGAGTGCAGAAGGTCGTTGGATTCTAACTGTTCTGATAGGACAGAAGTGACATGTCTTTCGAGGATTTTACTAATCACGGGCAGGAGGGAAATGGGACGGAAGTTCCCCATGAGGTCAGGATCCAGATTTGTTTTTTTGATAAGTGCTTTTACCATTGCACATTTCCAGGGCGGGGGAACTATACCTGAGAAGATGGATGAGTTTGTCAATTCCAGGATTACTGGAAGAATTGTTCCTGCAGCTAGCTTTAGAACGTGGGGGGGTGCAGGATCCCTCGTGAGCCTGATTTTACAAGGGCTGAGATGGTTTGTAAAGATTTGAGATCCATCAGGGGGATTTCTTCCAACAGGACATTGGTGCTGGGCTGAAAGGTTTCCACCTGTGACAGGTCATTTTGATGTATTGAGAGAGGGAAAGTGCTGTATATGTTCTGAATTTTCTTATAATAGAAGTCTGCCAGTTTGTTGCAGCAAGTAAGAGCACCCTCTGTGGGGGCTTGCGGAGGGGAAAATTTGAGGAGATCTTCGCAATGCAGAAGATTTCCCATGGGGAGTTGGCTGCTAGGTTAATTTTTTCCCCATAGTAAGATGCTTGTGCCAGTTTAATCTCTGATTTATAGGATTTGATAGCCTCTCTGTAATTGAGTTTACTGGACACCGCTTAGTCCCGTCACCATCATCTTTCAAATTTTTTACAGGTTTGTTTAAGCTCACGGAGCTTGGGGGAGTACCACGGGGAGATGTTTGTCCTGACTTTTTTCCGGGAGTGTTTTTTGGGGAGGACCTGGTCTAGAGAGGATTTGATCCATTCATTAAACCTGATGTTAGCTGTGATGGGGTTAGATTTGACTGCAGGCTTAGTGGCTTCCATAGCTGAGATCCACTGATCTAAGGGAAGTTTGGCCCATGTACGTTCCAGGCTGCTGGTCGTGCTGAATGAAGAGGATGGGCTTCTGATATACCATGAAAAGGGAAACAGGAAGTGGTCTGACCAGGGTAAGGGGGAGGGAACCCCACAGCGAGTTTGTCACTGTTCGTAAAGATAGGGTCCAACAGATGACTTTTATCGTGTGTGGCTCCAGAGACTCATTGTTTTAATTGGAGTGCTGAGAGGTTCTTAAGGGTGAGTGTATTAATGCAGCTTTATTACGAGGTTTTCACACAGCGTGTACCACAGGCATAGGGTTCCGTTCACCACTGTGGTTACTCCCTCTGAATGGCCTCTGGGGGTGAGAGACCGCAGGGTCTTCAGCTCATGACTTGGAATGTTTGTGGCCTCAACGATAATAGGAAGGTTAGAAGAATATGTGCCTATTTAAAGAGACACTCCGTGACTGTTGCAATCTTACAGGAGACACACCTCACCACGGAGCGCAGCAGGGAGGTATATCATATATCACAGGGGACATGCTATTCTGCGGACTTCACCTCCCATGCCAGGGGGGTCCTGCTATGGACTGATAAAAAGGCGGGGTGGAGATGTCAGGCTTGTTCAGTGATCCACAGGGCAGGTTTGCAGCAGCCCTCTGCAAAAAAGGCGATTTGAAATTCATATTAGTGAGAGTGTATGGCCCGAATTACGATTGTAGGAGAGTAGGATCTGCTTCACATGGGTACCCCCACTTTTTGCTGATGCTTTACTGTTTTTCGACATTAGTCTGGCTGGGGCCCTGCTAATCAGAACCCCAGCCTAGCTGCTTCCTCTCTAAAATGGTTTCCATGTGCCTTAGGCACATCACTGATTGGGATCTGGAGTGCCCTTATAAGTCCCTAGTATATGGTATACTATGTACCAAGGGCATAGGTACCTCAGAGGCCTGCCAGGGGCTGCAGCATGTATTATGCCACCCCTGGAAGGCCATCCAAACTGACACCACAGGTCTGCTACTGCAGCCTGGGTAAGGTGGTGCATGCACCCCTTACTGTGATATAGGTTACCTATATCACGAAATACACACACACATATAAACCTATAAGTCACTCCTAAGGCAGGCCTTATCAATCCTAAAGGCAGAGTGCGTGGTTCCTATGTGAGAGGGTGCCCCTGCATGAGCAGGGCCCCTCTGCAGCGTTCGGAGACCATCTCTGATGCTGTTTGTAGTGCAGCCTGACCATATACTCTTAAGCGCATTATATCCTCGCGGTAAAATGCTAACTTTGGAATGGCTGCACCTAAACATGTCGTGTTTGGTGTCAAACATCTTGGAATACTACCCCCGCCAATCCTGGCGGCGGGGGTAGCATTCCACCCTTCTAGAGGGAAAGACATGTTAACTCTGACTAGTCCGGTAACTTCTTTCCAGAGCCCTGGCATCACAAAATGGATGCTGCTGCCAGAGACACGAGTCTGGCCTCCTGCTGCTGGACGAAACTCCGGCAGGGGAGGCCTGGACAATAGGTTTCCTGTCCCAGGGAGGTGTGACCACCTCCCCAGACAGGATAATGTGTATTGGGGCTGGGCGGGAGCACTTTCGGGTGCTTTGAAGTCCTGCACTGGGGGCACATTTGGTGTCCCTGTGCATACCCCAGTTCAAACCGGATCAGGGCTTGCAGCCCCTGCTTTGGCGCGAACTGGACAAAGGGAAAGGGGTGTAGCCACCCCTCTGCCCTGACCCACCCATAGGTGGGGCCACAGAGTAGTCCAACCCATATCTTTAGTATAAAGATAGGAACCCAGTCCTTAGGACTTTAGATTATCCCTGGACGAAACTCTGAAACTGAATCCTGGACCTTCGACGCTCTACTCACGATTAGAGGACAGAAGAATCTCCCTTGGGGTCAAGGAGTGACTCCCCTGCTTGGCAGGCACCAAAGAAGCATCTGTCCGGTTCGCATTTCTGAAGCTCCCGTCGGACGCCGAAGTCATCGCATCACCAGAGGTGGATTCTCAGACTTCGCCGAGGCTACCCTGAGTCCCCAGCAAAGCTAAGGCCCGTGGCTATTGTGGGTGACTTGAGACCATGACCCCTGGACACCGAGCACATTTACAAGTGCATCCTCTTCTGGGTCTCCCAAGAAGTCGTGCTTTGGGCTTCGAGTAGCCCTAGCCTCCAGCACCACCTGCACCGAAGATCACTGGCCCCCACTCCACGAGTGTCCTGTAAGCCAGATCCACGTGCGGCGTCACGAGGCTCCTTCGCGGTCGCTAGCCCGTTGGCTAGTAGCCCTTAACGAAGGCCAATCCTTTTCTTACTTGGCATCCTGGTTGCCCCAGGCCTGCCCTCACTTACCCTCACTGGGTGAGTTCCACAAACCTTGCTGGTCTGCACCATCGACGATCTACATCTTCACCGAGACTTGCCGTTGCCAAGGCTTGTTGGGTCCAATCTGGTTGCCGGCACCGCAGCACTCGACAGACATCGTGTACCAGCCCGAATCCTGCTCCTGGTCGCCGACAACGCCTCCTGGACCTCGTGGCTGAAGAGTCAAGACAACCGTCAACGCACCTGAAGCACTCGACATCGGTGGGCATCTGTCCATCGCCTTCCTGGTCACTGGCTAGTGACCCAGACTCTGTCCCCTCTGCTTTCAGGTTCTTCAGAACTCCGATCCACTCTTGGATCCACCCGGACACTTTTCTCTTGGCCGCCAGCAGCACTTTGCAGCAGATCGCCATTCGAATCGACGACGAAACCCGACCCCGAAAGGCACCTATGCACCCGGCTTCCCTGGGTGAGGTAACACGAGTACTCCGGTGCTCCCGTGGGTAGAGACTCTTCAAAGTCCTAGATCTCAAAGGGTTTTGTCCTAGTCCTCTTTTAAGTGTCCCTTTTCTCTATTTTCCCGATCCCGACTTTCTCCATAGAAGTCAACGGCGTATCGCGGTTGTGTATTTACACTTGACGCGTCTCCCCTAGGTCCCCTGTGTCACTACCTTGGGTGGTTCCTTGTGGTCCAAGCACTTCTAGAGGCTCTAGGCCTAGTGTCTAGTTCAGTCGTGGTTCGCATACCACTTTATTGGTATATGGTTTGGTACGCCCCTAGGGCCCAAACGTGTATTTGTGCTATTACTGTGATTTAAGAACTTATAACTTATGTACTTCGAACTCTAGCCTCATAAAGAGACTAGAGGGGTGGGTTTAGCAATAAATACATATATTTTGAATATATACCTGGTGTGGTGCTCTTTCATTTGATCACTCAAGAGATTATATACTGGTAAAACAAGCTGCTTTACATTCCTTCAAGACTTAGCCTGAAGGCTGCTCTCCATAGCTACCACTAGGATAGCTTTCAATAAGGTTGTCTTTAACCTATCTCCAATAAGGGGTTGTTTGGACTGGTGCAAGGTGCCCACTATAATTAGTGGACAGCATATGCCAGGCCAACTTCTCACATTGGTGTGCAGCGTGTGGGATTCCAGCTTGCTATTGTTTTACCAGATAATCTCAATTGAATTGATCAACTGAAAACCACTAAAGGTACCTAAGGTACATATAATTTAAGCTTAGAATACAGTAAGTTCTACTGAACTTAGAGTTGTGTGTTAAGGGATAGCACAACCCTTTCTACAACTCAAGAGAGTTTAGTAGGCCACACTAGAGTAGGTAGTGCATACACCACACCACACTAGTAATGTCTTTAGGGGAGGATCCAAAGAATCCTTGCAGGAAGCCATTGAGCTTCCACCCTCCAAGTATGATACACTCCCATTCTTGGAATTGAGAGCTTTATGTAACTTGAGAAAAATAAGGACAGGCCAAAGCCCCACCACCCAACACCTCAAGGAGTTGTTGGTGGCTTATGACCTTAGTAAGCCTGTAGGGACTGAAGGGGTAGGAGCTGAGGGTGGGGCAGGAGAAGAGGAGGACGCCAGGGGTACCAATACCCCCAGCCCCCCTCTGAAACTGGCCAGGAGGGTGACAATGACCCTGACCTGGATAACCCAATCCCTCCTGTGGACGATGATGAGGATGATCAGGATGACACCCTCTTTGTCCCCCAGGAAGGATTAAGAGTGTGCCCAGGATGTCTAGATCTCCTTCTCAGGAGTCTAACCACTCTGGCACCTCTATAGGGAGCTCTGTCTCTTCTCACAGGAGGGAATCCTCTCATGAGAGGAGAACCAGACTGGTCCAGTATGAGGAAACTCAGCTGGAAATCAGAAAAAAGCAATTGGCTTTAGATAGGGAATCCCTAGATCTCCTTAGAGAGAGAAGAAAGTTGGGACTAGAGTCCCATGGTGGCAGCCATGTCCCTAGAGACAGGGAAAGGTCCTATGACCATAGGAACCTGAGCAAGATTGTCCCTCCCTACCAGAGTGGGGATGATATCCACAAATGGATAACTGCATTAGAGAGGGCCTGTAAAGTACAGAAGGTCCCTCAGGAGCAGTGGGCAGCAATCTTGTGGCTCTCCTTTGCTGACAAAGGTAGAGATAAGCTCCTCACTGTTAGAGAGGAGGATGCTGATAATTACAAGGTCTTGAAGAGTGCTCTTATTGATGGGTTTGGCCTAACCACTGAACAGTACAGGTTGAAGTTCAGAGACACCCAAAAGCACAGACTCAAGACTGGGTAGACTATGTGGATTGTTCTGCCAAGGCTCTGGAGGGCTGGTTGATGGGCAGTAAGGTGTGTGACTTCTCAGGATTGTACAATCTGATAATGAGGGAGCAGATTCTTAATAACTGTCAAAATCAGCTGTTGCATCAATACCTGGTAGACTCTGATCTGACCTCTCCCCAAGAATTGGGAAAGAAGGCAGACAAATGGGTCAGAACCAGGGTGAAGCAGAAGGTACAGAACCAAGGTGGGGAAACCAAGAAGCAAGATGCTAAGAACTCTGACAAGGGTGGGGAGAAGGGTAAAGATCAAAAGTCTTCATCAGGCCCCCAAAAATCTTCTTCTGGTGGGGATTCACAGTCTACCAAAGGGAAAGGCCAAAGAAAACCATGGTGCAAGGTCTGTAAGCAAAAGACCCACTGGACCAGTGATTGCACCAAGTCCAAAGACTCCAGTCCAGCACCCACCAATGACCCTAAGGCACCTGTTCCCCCTAGTACAGTTGGTGGAAGTGCTCCAGCAAAGGGTTTAGTAGGGTTCACCCTGGGAACTGAGTTGGGCTCTGACTTAGTCAGAGAACTGACTCAGGCTGTGTTAGTCTGTGATGGAGGCGTGGATGTGACCTCCACTGTGAGTCCCAGTAATCTGGGCAAGTACAGACAACAGCCTTTAATCAATGGACGTGAGGCTTTGGCATTTAGGGACACAGGGGCAAGTGTCACAATGGTGACACAAGACCTTGTGCTTCCTGGGCAAGTTATGCTTGGTGAGATGTACCAAGTGACCAATGCTAGCAATGTCAGAACAGACCATACTCTGGCAGTTGTTAACTTCTCCTGGGGAGGGGTAACTGGCCTTAAGAAAGTTGTGGTAAGTGCAAACCTACCAGTCGAATGCTTGCTTGGCAATGACTTAGAGACTTCTGCTTGGGCAGAAGTGGAGCTCAGGACCCATGCAGAAATGCTGGGGATCCCTGCAGATGTGTTTGCTGTGACCAGGTCACAAGCCAAAATGTCTAGCACTGAACAGGCCTTGGATTCTGGAAGAATAGACCAAGTGCCTTCCAAGAGGAGGAGTAGTAGGGTTAAGGCAGTGCCTTCCCCCTTGGCTCAGGAGGAAGATCAGTCCCTTGAGGGGGATGATCTCAGCCCTGAAGAAGGAACTGTCCCAGAGGAACTTGAACCTGACCACGTTGAGTTCTTGGGGACAGGGGGACCTTCTAGGGCAGATCTGAGCCAGGAGCAGCAGAGCTGCCCCTCCCTTGAACCCCTCAGACAGCAAGCTGCTGCTGAGGCTGCTGGGAAAGCTAGTGGTCCCCATACAGTGTATTGGGATGATGGACTCCTGTACTCAGAGAGTAGAGACCCCAAGCCTGGTGCTACCCGGAGGTTGTTAATACCTTTGAAGTTCAGGGGCTTCCTATTGACCCTAGCCCATGATATTCCCTTAGCAGGTCACCTGGGACAGAACAAGACTTGGGACAGAATTGTCCCTCACTTTCACTGGCCCCACATGTCTGAAGACAGTAAGGAGTTTTGTCGCTCCTGTGTAACCTGCCAAGCCAGTGGCAAAGCAGGTGGCACTACAAAGGCCCCCCTGATACCACTACCTGTGGTGGGGGTGCCCTTTGAAAGGGTAGGGATTGACATTGTTGGTCCCATGGATCCCCAAACAGCCTCTGGGCACAGGTTTATCCTAGTGGTAGTGGATCATGCCACCAGGTACCCAGAAGCTATTCCCCTCAGGACCACTACAGCACCTGTGGTGGCAAGGGCCCTCCTGGGAATCTTCTCAAGAGTGGGCTTTCCTAAGGAGGTAGTATCAGACAGGGGTGCTAACTTCATGTCTGGGTACTTGAAAGCAATGTGGAAGGAGTGTGGAGTGACTTATAAGTTCACCACAACCTATCACCCACAATGCAATGGTTTAGTTGAGAGATTCAACAAAACCTTAAAGGGCATGATTAAAGGGCTCCCAGAAAAGCTTAGGCGTAGATGGGACATACTCTTGCCCTGCCTTTTATTCGCATATAGGGAGGTGCCTCAGAAGGGGTTGGTTACAGCCCTTTTGAACTTCTGTTTGGCCACCCTGTGAGGGGTCCACTGTGCTTGGTGAAGGAAGGATGGGAGTTACCTCTCAAGCCCCCAAAGCAAGATATAGTGGACTATGTACTTGGTCTCCGCTCCAGGATGGCTGAGTACATGAAAAGGCAACCAAAAACCTTGAGGCTAGCCAGGAACTTCAGAAGGCCTGGCATGACCAAAAGGCTGTTCTGACTGTTTACCAGCCAGGACAGAAGGTGTGGGTGTTGGAGCCAGTGGCCCCAGCAGCTCTCCAAGATAAATGGAGTGGACCCCACACTATTGTTGAGCAGAAGGGTGAGGTCACTTACTTAGTGGACCTAGGAACACCCAGGAGTCCCCACAGGGTTCTCCATGTCAACAGGTTAAAACCATATGTGGACAGGGCAGACATGGGCTTGCTCATGGCTACTGATGAAGGGCAGGAGGAAGAGAGTGACCCACTCCCTGACCTGCTCTCACAGAACCCTGACGATGGGTCAGTTGATGGTGTAGCCTTGGCAGGCAGCCTCACTACCCAGCAACAAACTGATTGCAGGCAAGTCCTCAATCAGTTTAGACATATGTTTTCACTGACACCCAGTCAGACCACCTGGTGCACTCATGAAGTGGACACTGGGGACAGTCTGCCTATTAAAAACAAGATTTATAGGCAACCTGACCATGTCAGGGACTGTATCAGGACTGAAGTCCAGAAAATGTTGGAATTGGGAGTTATTGAACCCTCAGATAGCCCTTGGGCTAGTCCAGTAGTCCTTGTACCGAAACCTCACACCAGTGGTGGAAAAAGAGAGATGAGGTTTTGTGTGGACTACAGGGGTCTCAATGCAGTCACTAGGACTGATGCCCATCCAATACCCAGGGCAGATGAGCTCATAGATACTTTGGCCTCTGCCAAATATCTCAGCACATTTGACCTAACAGCTGGCTACTGGCAGATCAGACTAGCTGATACTGCAAAGCCCAAAACAGCATTCTCAACCCCTAGTGGGCATTATCAATTTGTGGTAATGCCCTTTGGTCTGAAGAATGCACCTGCCACTTTCAGAGGTTGGTGAACACAGTTCTCACAGGTCTGGAAGCCTATAGTGCAGCTTATCTAGATGATATTGCTGTCTTTAGCTCCACCTGGGAGGATCACCTGGTCCACCTCAGGAATGTTTTACAGGCCCTGCAAAAGGCAGGCCTGACTATCAAGGCCACTAAGTGCCAGATAGGGCAGAGTCAGGTTGTGTACCTGGGCCACCTTGTGGGTGGAGGCCAGGTTCAACCTTTGCAGAGCAAGATCCAGACCATCATGGACTGGACTGCTCCCACTACCCAGACTCAGGTGAGAGCCTTCTTAGGCCTGACTGGGTACTATAGGAGATTTGTCAAGGGGTATGGATCAATAGTGACACCCCTGAATGACTTAACTTCTAAGAAAATGCCCAAAAAGGTTCAGTGGACAGTTAGCTGTCAAAAGGCATTTGATGACCTCAAGCAGGCCATGTGCACTGCTCCAATTCTGCAGAGTCATGATTACTCCAAGAAGTTCATTGTTCAAACTGATGCATCTGAATTGGGGGTAGGGGCTGTACTGTCACAATTGAATGAAGAAGGTCAGGATCAGCCAGTAGCTTTTATTAGCAGAAGGCTGACCCCTAGAGAGAAACGTTGGTCAGCCATAGAGAGGGAGGCCTTTGCTGTGGTCTGGGCTCTGAAGAAGTTGAGGCCATACTTGTTTGGTACACACTTCCTGGTTCAGACAGACCATAAGCCCCTCTTATGGCTAAAACAAATGAAGGGTGAAAACCCCAAACTGCTTAGGTGGTCCATTTCCCTACAGGGGATGGACTTTACAGTGGAACATAGGCCTGGGAGTAACCATGCGAATGCAGATGGACTCTCTAGGTATTTCCACTTAGAACATGAAGACTTAACTGGGCAAGGTTAGTTTAATGTCCCTACGTTTGGGGGGTTGTGTAGGAGAGTAGGATCTGCTTCACATGGGTACCCCCACTTTTTGCTGATGCTTCACTGTTTTTCGACATTAGTCTGGCTGGGGCCCTGCTAATCAGAACCCCAGCCTAGCTGCTTCCTCTCTAAAATGGTTTCCATGTGCCTTAGGCACATCACTGATTGGGATCTGGAGTGCCCTTATAAGTCCCTAGTATATGGTATACTATGTACCAAGGGCATAGGTACCTCAGAGGCCTGCCAGGGGCTGCAGCATGTATTATGCCACCCCTGGAAGGCCATCCAAACTGACACCACAGGTCTGCTACTGCAGCCTGGGTAAGGTGGTGCATGCACTCCTTACTGTGATATAGGTTACCTATATCACGAAATACATACACACATATAAACCTATAAGTCACTCCTAAGGCAGGCCTTATCAATCCTAAAGGCAGAGTGCGTGGTTCCTATGTGAGAGGGTGCCCCTGCATGAGCAGGGCCCCTCTGCAGCGTTCAGAGACCATCTCTGATGCTGTTTGTAGTGCAGCCTGACCATATACTCTTAAGCGCATTATATCCTCGCGGTAAAATGCTAACTTTGGAATGGCTGCACCTAAACATGTCGTGTTTGGTGTCAAACATCTTGGAATACTACCCCCCGCCAATCCTGGCGGCGGGGGTAGCATTCCACCCTTCTAGAGGGAAAGACATGTTAACTCTGACTAGTCCGGTAACTTCTTTCCAGAGCCCTGGCATCACAAAATGGATGCTGCTGCCACAGACACGAGTCTGGCCTCCTGCTGCTGGACGAAACTCCGGCAGGGGAGGCCTGGACAACAGGTTTCTGTCCCAGGGAGGTGTGACCACCTCCCCAGACAGGATAATGTGTATTGGGGCTGGGCGGGAGCACTTTCGGGTGCTTTGAAGTCCTGCACTGGGGGCACATTTGGTGTCCCTAGTGCATACCCCAGTTCAAACCGGATCAGGGGCTTGCAGCCCCTGCTTTGGTGCGAACTGGACAAAGGGAAAGTGGTGTAGCCACCCCTCTGCCCTGACCCACCCATAGGTGGGGCCACAGAGTAGTCCAACCCCTATCTTTAGTATAAAGATAGGAACCCAGTCCTTAGGACTTTAGATTATCCCTGGACGAAACTCTGAAACTGAATCCTGGACCTTCGATGCTCTACTCACGATTAGAGGACAGAAGAATCTCCCTTGGGGTCAAGGAGTGACTCCCCTGCTTGGCAGGCACCAAAGAAGCATCTGTCCGGTTCGCATTTCTGAAGCTCCTGTCGGACGCCGAAGTCGTCGCATCACCAGAGGTGGATTCTCAGACTTCCCCGAGGCTACCCTGAGTCCCCAGCAAAGCTGAGGCCCGTGGCTATCGTGGGTGACTTGAGACCATGACCCCTGGACACCGAGCACATTTGCAAGTGCATCCTCTTCTGGGTCTCCCAAGAAGTCGTGCTTTGGGCTCCCAGTAGCCCTAGCCTCCAGCACCACCTGCACCGAAGATCACTGGCCCCCACTCCACGAGTGTCCTGTAAGCCAGATCCACGTGCGGCGTCACGAGGCTCCTTCGCGGTCGCTAGCCCGTTGGCTAGTAGCCCTTAACGAAGGCCAATCCTTTTCTTACTTGGCATCCTGGTTGCTCCAGGCCTGCCCTCACTTACCTTTGCTGGGTGAGTTCCACAGACCTTGCTGGTCTGCACCATCGACGATCTACATCTTCACTGAGACTTGCCGTTGCCAAGGCTTGTTGGGTCCAATCCGGTCGCCGACACCTCAGCACTCGACAAACATCGTGTACCAGCCCGAATCCTGCACCTGGTCGCCGACAACGCCTCCTGGACCTCGTGGCTGAAGAGTCAAGACGACCATCAATGCACCTGAAGCACTCGACATCGGTGGGCATCTGTCCATCGCCTTCCTGGTCACTGACTAGTGACCCAGACTCTGTCCCCTCTGCTTTCAGGTTCTTCAGAACTCCGATCCACTCTTGGATCCACCCAGACACTTTTCTCTTGGCCGCCAGCAGCACTTTGCAGCAGATCGCCATTCGAATCGACGACGAAACCCGACCCCGAAAGGCACCTATGCACCCGGCTTCCCTGGGTGAGGTAACACGAGTACTCCGGTGCTCCCGTGGGTAGAGACTCTTCAAAGTCCTAGATCTCAATGGGTTTTGTCCTAGTCCTCTTTTAAGTGTCCCTTTTCTCTATTTTCCCGATCCCGACTTTCTCCATAGAAGTCAACGGCGTATCGCGGTTGTGTATTTACACTGCACGCGTCTCCCGTAGGTCCCCTGTGTCACTACCTTGGGTGGTTCCTTGTGGTCCAAGCACTTCTAGAGGCTCTAGGCCTAGTGTCTAGTTCAGTCGTGGTTCTCATACCACTTTATTGGTATATGGTTTGGTACGCCCCTAGGGCCCAAACGTGTATTTGTGCTATTACTATGATTTAAGAACTTATAACTTATGTACTTCGAACTCTAGCCTCATAAAGAGACTAGAGGGGTGTGTTTAGCAATAAATACATATATTTTGAATATATACCTGGTGTGGTGCTCTTTCATTTGATCACTCAAGAGATTATATACTGGTAAAACAAGCTGCTTTACATTCCTTCAAGACTTAGCCTGAAGGCTGCTCTCCATAGCTACCACTAGGATAGCTTTCAATAAGGTTGTCTTTAACCTATCTCCAATAAGGGGTTGTTTGGACTGGTGCAAGGTGCCCACTATAATTAGTGGACAGCATATGCCAGGCCAACTTCTCACAACGATGATCCCCAATTCTATAATTCACTGGCAGCTAAATTGGTGCAGTGGAGGGGTGTCCCGCAGGTTTGGGGAGGTGATTTTAATTGTATTTTAGACCCAACTCTAGATAGATCACAGGGCCCGCCCAGACGCCCAGCGGCCGCCGCAATAACCTTAGCACACAGAAGGCCTCATAGACATCTGGAGACGCAGATCTCCCGCAGAGAGGGGTTACACGCATTATTCCTCTGTCTATGACACCCACACCCGAATAGATTTTTGGTTAGTATCTGGGGGGTTGGCGTCTAGAGATATAGCCTGCGTGCATCTTCCACGCACATATTCAGACCACTCCCCTGTTCACCTAGTATTAGGTTACAACGTGCCACGAATTCCGGCGTACACGTGGCGTTTCCCTCCTTACTCACTATTAGACACGGTATTTAAAGAGGGGCTAGCAACGGCGATAGAAGATTTATTTTCCAATAACATAGTCTCAGTACAATCATTCGCCACTGTCTGGGAAACATTTAAGGTATATATTAGGGGGTGGTGATCTCTACACATGCGGGAGTGCTGTGCTCCACTCAAAGCAGATTGGAAATGTTAGAAAGGGAAATAGGACACATGGAACGGGATCTGAAGTGGGCAGGGTCTGCCCAAACCACTGCAAGCCTCAAACAGAAATTGGTGGAGTTCCAAGACACTGCTAACGAGGAAATTAAACACATGGGGGAATATGCAGAGGCACGTAGTTATGGGGAGCAGGATCGAACTGGCGCCACATTGGCGGGGATATTGAGGCCCAAGAGGGAACTAGATAAAATGGTAGGCATGATGGACGAGAACGGGAGTCCTCTGCACACCACTGAGGATATTGCAGCTCATTTTCGGGCTTATTACCAGAAGCTGTACACGTCCCAGATCCCAACAAATAGTGATGCCTTGGAGGAATACCTATCATATATTAAAATGCAGTGGCTAGTGACTGAACATAGGGAACATTTAATGGTGCCTTTGAAATCCGATGAGATACGAGACGCGTTACGTGGGATGGCAGCAGGGAGGGCCCCGGGGGCGGATGGTCTTTCTGTGGCCTTCTACAAAGAATTCCAAGATTTATTGGTTTCTTATCTTAAAATGCTTTATGAAGAGATGGCGGAGTCAGGCATTATGCCGTCCTCTATGCGCGAAGCTGTCATTGTCACTTTACTAAAACCGGGAAAGTCCCCAAGCAATTGCTCCTCATACAGGCCCTTGTCCTTGCTCAATGTAGATGCCAAGGCCTACGCTAAAATTTTAGCTAACAGGCTGGCCCTACTTTTACCCGGTATTATCCGACCAGAACAGGCGGGGTTTGTCCCTAGTTGTAACCTGTCTCAAAACCTGAGAACCCTGTTTGGCGTAGTGCAGAGATTGAGTCCAGAGGTGAAAGCTGCTGCAGTATTTCTCGATGGCGAGAAAACTTTTGACTCTGTTGAGTGGGGCTTCATGTTTGCGGTATTGCGCAGCATAGGGGTTGGGGACGTATTCCTTCGATTACTGTCAGTAATATACACATCGCCCACTGCCAGAGCGAGGATTGGGGATGTTGTCTCCCAGTCATTCAATATTACACGGGGACACAGCAGGGTTGCCCTCTATCCCTGCTCCTGTACGCGATAGTCGCAAAACCATTGGCCTGCGCCAGTCGTGAGTATCAAACGCGTAGACGGCTAGGATTTCCCGAGTACACACTTAACATTTCCGCTTACGCGGACGACACTTTGCTATACATTTATGATCTGGAGGCAAACCTGTCCCCCATACTGCGAGAGGTGGTCCAGTTTGGTGGCCACTCTGGATTACGAGTAAACTGGGATAAATCCATCATATTCCCTCTCACTCCCACCACTGCGGAGCCTACCATGGAGTTTCCGCTGCACTTGACCACAGAGGCGGTGCAGTACTTGGGCATTCAATTTCACACCGACCTGGCAATGGTGATTCAGGAAAATTACGGTAGTGCTACACAGCGACGAATAGAAAACGTAGATAAATGGATTAGGCTCCCGCTCTCAGTATTGGGAAGAATTGCTATCATGAAAATGGTGATTTTACCAAGATTTCTCTTTTTATTCCAAAACATACCCATTCTCCTACCCAAACGCCTATTCAAAATCTGGCGTACACAGTTGATACAGCTTGCTTGGGCCGGCAAACAGCCTCGAATAAGGTAGGACTCTCTCACTCTGCCCTATGAACTGGGTGGGTTGGGAGCCCCAGATTTAGAAAAGTATCACAAAGCTGCTAATAGCACTTTCGCCCATTATTGGATACACGGTCCACAGGATACACATTTCTTATATTTGGAAAGGAATGCGGCTGAACCGCTTTCGCTGCCCCAGTTGCTTACCCCTCCGGCCTCCAGGCACCTGCGATTCTTTGATTCCCTGGCTGTCACCGTACAGGCATGGCAGAAGCTATTACATATGCAAGCAGTGGCCTTCTTGTATTCTCCAGAAATGCCTTTACAGTGGGGTTTATGGTTCCCGTTGGGTCAAGATGTGGGGGCAAGGCAGGCACTGCAAACTATAGGTATCACTAAAATGGGAGACTTCTTCAAAGATGGTACACTAGTAACCTGGGAGGCATTACAGTGGCCGGATTTGCAGCCGGCAGGCGCAGCATTGTTTCACTTCTTTAGGGCCAGGCATACGTGGCGCGGCCTTCTGGGCGATGACTTGCTGGAACCGCAGGCTATGGGGACATTCACCACCCTCATCAAGGTCAAAGAGCCCCTTAAACTATTCACTAAATTTTACACTCGCTTGCAAGACACTCGTCGATCTGAGGTCCTCAGAGTTAGACTGGATTGGCAGCAAGATCTGAGCACTCCATTGAGTGACAAGGAGTGGCAGTATTGCTGTTCCCGTACTCGGTCGGTTTCTCTTAACGGGAGACACAGACTTATCCATTTTAAATTTTTGCATAGGGCTTACTGTACCCCTGAGCGCCAGTTTCGGCGTGGGTTAGCGGAGACTTCCCGCTGCCAAAGATGTGGAGTAGAAGACGCGGGTTTCTGGCACCTAGCTTGGCAGTGCTCTGGGATTCAGGTATTCTGGGGCAAAGTGTTTCAGGAGCTGGGAACCATTATCACCGCTGACTTGGAGCCGGACCCTAGGATGGTACTCCTGGGGTGGGATCTCTCAGTTGATAAGGCAGTCCATCTGTTTCTAGCCATCGGACTGCTCCTGGCCAAGCGCTGAGTGGCATTGTGTTGGATGGGCGGCCCACTACCGCAGATCAAAGAATGGCATGCTGACATGTTGTATTGTAACACACAGGCTGATACATATAACGAGCTACTCCCTCCCAAAAGCCGTCCCAGGAACTGCTGGGGACCATACCAAACATACCTTTTAAGTAAAAACGCTGGTGTAGTCTCAGACCCACAGATTGCTACTAACGAGGCAATGTCACAGGAGGTAGGAACATAGAAGAGTAAGGAGTCCACAGGAGGTGGCAAAGTGCCTTCAGCTGGGCTACTAAATAAGAGCTGGACCTCACATGGGACTGATAGAATGGTGAACCTGCGGTGGTCGTGATTATTCTCACAGATGTCATTGTACATACGGAATTCCTTATATGCCTGATTCAGGTCTTTGAGTATCAATATCGATGTGTATTGGGAAGCCTTGTTGTGATGTAACTGTGTCTTCAGTTGTATGTATATTGTTTTACACTGAAACCAATTGAAAAAAACCACAAAAAAAACCCTTATTGAACACTCTGGCAGTCTTTGTGGTCGCAATCGATGGCAAGCTAGGCTCGTTGAACATCGCTCTGCAAAATATACAGGATGACGCTAAAGCAAAAACCCGAATCTGTGGATGTAGCCCGATTGTTGATAAATTAGCTACCCTTCCATTAATGCTGAGTGAATTATGCACAGAAATTAAAAAGGCCTCAAAGCAGGTTTATACTCAGCCTACAGATGATCAACCCTTAAATAGTAACCAAAAAGCTACGGAAACTCAATTGAATGTGACCACCAAGGAAGAGCACCCCTCTATCAAGACAAAACTAATACAAATAGACGTAAAAAATGAGAGCAGTAAAAAAACAATAACACCTAGACAAGTGTGGGACCTTTTAGAAGAAGACAAAGGGGAAAACAAAATGAATGCAAAACAAAGACGCGCACAAAAACGGAAAGGTCGGAATCAAAAACTATGTTACAACAAGAACGGTTTCTTGCGCCTCTTTGGGACAACACCATCGCAAAAAGAAATAAATCAACAAAATATATCCATAGTAGAAATAACAAACACAAAGAGCGTAGAAACTATGTTAGGATTAAGCCAAACTTCCTCATGCGGAATGCAAGAAGCAAGTACGACTGAGCTAGGTGGGGAGGTAGCGGACACAGAGTCTACACAGCCCCATTTAAAAGGAAACACTGCTACTAATCGAAAGAATAAAAATGATACTGCAGCAGAACCAACAACGAGAATCCAAATGCCTGATTTAAATCAGGACCTTGCGCTCTTTAGAAATCCTCGAACATCATCTATAAACTATCACGCCTCCAAGGGAAACGAGGAAAACATGGGAAATCTGGAACATCAAAAAATCAAACGCATGGATAATAGGGAATCAGAAAACACAAAGATTAGCCAAATTCCCCATAAGAGCACGACTGATACACAAACATCCGCCTCTATAAATATAGAGTATCAGCGGGGGCAGAATCTTGAGGCATCCCCAAAACAATATCGAACCAGCCTGGGACCAAATTGGCAAGGAAGTGTAGGACATTTGCCAGGAGTAGAACAAAACGCACAGCTCAAAAGCGTAGAAGGGAACCAGCTGGAAACAGGACGATTATGCAATGAGGCCACCTATTATCGAAATTGAAAAACCGACCCTCAAGGGACAAGTGGGAGGGAAACAAGTGTCCTATGGTTTATACCAGAATATAGATCGAAAGGAAGGCACGACATCATGAATCGAGGTAACATACTGCGTCTGCTGTCTCACATACCATCCTTGACAGAGGTAAAGACAACGGACTTCTTAGATTCAATAGAATTTATCAAATGTAAGGACTCCATGGTAGGAGAAAAAACAAAAGCAACATGGATATCATCAGTAATTGCACAAAAAATACTCTTAGAAAGTAATATTTTTAAGACCTGGGGATAACTATTCCATACATTAAGCCAGGATACCCTGATTTGTTAAATCCTGAGTATACAAGGGCCAATGAGGCAACTGCAATCAGACCAGTTACATCGGTGCTGTAAGGAGCTGTAGGGCACTGTCAATTGAATAGGGAACCCTCAATAGCGGAACACAGAAACTGCCATGACCCGAATACGTTGCAGAACTGGGAAACTGATCTAAGATGGATCTCGAGAACAATAAATAACAAAAAAGATTGACAACACCTCTGCCCATCCCAACGGACCAGTACAAATACGGATATGCTCATGGAACGTAAATGGACTAGCAAATAAACTAATAGATCTAGATTTTGTCACCTATATAAGGGCGTTTGACATCGTGGCGTTACAGGAGACTTGGCAAACCGACCCTCCTCATCTGCAGGGATTTCTGCATTTTTTTTACAAGTGCACTTAAAGGGGCAAAATATGGACTCCTGCAAGGAGAACTGGTCACATACGTTGCGAACACAATCACATTCACTGCCCGTGAATTTGATCCTACCTCGCCAGCAACCTTGGCAATAAACTTATTTACTCCTTCCTCATTGTCAAATGTAAGGGATACCGACATCATGATAATTAATGCTTATATCCAACCGAAACGAAAAACCAAAGCAGCAAAGGAAATGTGCAACTTTTTGGAGGCGTGTATAAGGGAAGGGCCCACAACCGAACTCATTCTTACTGGGGACCTAAATTTTAATCTAATGGGTTCCTCCTCGGATGAAGAATTGTCACTCCCCAAAAAAATCTGGAACATCCCCCCGCAAGGGAAACCAGAATTATGTAAACAAACTAAGGCCGGACAGTTGGTTCTGGAGGAACTGGAACATCTTAATTTAAGAGCAATAAATGGAAGATCAGCTGGAGATAACCCTCCTGTAACAACACATAGCTCAATAAGAACGAATACAATACTGGACTACACCTTTATCTCCCGAGATTTGTTTCATCAAATTACTTTGTTCCAGCTGGGTGACAAAGGTGATAGTGACCACCGGCCTCAAGAAATTGAGCTCAGAACAATCTTCCCTATGTTTGAACGGTGCCCGGCTCCTCAAGGATCAGAATTCACCATTAACCTTAAAAGAATCAAGTTTATGCTAGCTGCAGATAGTAGGATGTTGGAAATCGCAAAACAGCACTTTGAATTGAGGGTTGGACAAGGTGAAGTTGGGAAATGGGAAAACTTCACTACAACTATGGCAGTATATGCAACCAGGATCAAACCACCAAACCAGCAGAGATTTAGTAGCGTTAAACCCATGTCACAAACAGCTAAACAAGAAATCAAGCTCACCAAAGATTCCATCTATCGCTCACTGAGACAACTTCGCCGCAAGCCAAATGATAAAACCCAACTACATCTACTACGAAAGCAAAAGGCACTATTGAAAAAACAAAAAAGGGATGCAAATAGAGATGCGGAGAACGACCTCTGGGCAAAACTACACGCCGACATTAAACAAAATAACAGTGCCAGCTTCTGGAGCACCATAAATCAATTCATCCGCCCTGCCCACGATGGAATCTCTTCGAACCTTTCAGAGGAAGTATGGGTAAATTACCTTAGGTCCCATTTCCACCAAGATACTGAACTTAGGGTGTGGGGTCAAGAGTCTCAGAAAGTATCAGAAGGCCAAAAAACCACCAATGCCTGGGCTGCAAGTAACTATCAAGTACTTGGGAAACTAGAAGGAGACTTATTAACAGAGAACCAGTCAATGAGCCAAATTAGTTTCATCAAACGGCAAATAGGTAAGGGAAGGACAGAAGGGGCTCCTGGCCCAAATGGAATACCACCGGTACTTTATAAACAAGAGACAACTTTTTGGGCAGAAGCGCTGGTACCACTCTTCGGAGCAATAAGGATGTTGAACATTCTGCCGTGCTCCTGGAGAGGATCAACTATCTCACCAATTTACAAGTCAGGTGAAAAGTCAATACCACAAAACTACCGGCTAGTTGCCCTAATGGACAATGAGGCAAAATTCTTTGCTGGAATGTTACTAGAGGAGCTTCAGGCATGGGCTAAAGAGAAATCCGCAATTCCATTAAATCAGACTGGTTTTGAAAAATCAGTTGGGACAATCACAAATATGCTAACTATGGCAATGCTTATGGATAAGGCTGATTCTGCAAAGATGCCCCTAACCTATGTTTCATAGATTATAAGGCAGCCTTCGACCATGTTAATCGCAACAGCCTATGGTCCAAAATGCACAGTTGGGGGCTGCCACAGCCCCTATTAAACTTGCTGATAAATCTGCACACTGATACATGGGTTCAGATAAATCTGGGCGATGGGTCACTCCTGTCGAGACGTATACCTACGGAAAAAGGGCTTAAACAAGGATGTGTTTTAGCTCCCACACTTTTTAACCTATTTATAGCTGACCTCGTCCCGCTACTAAATACTTGTAACTCACACGCCCCAAAATTAGGAGACATATTACTGCCATGTCTCCTATATGAGGTCAACATAGTCCTGATTAGCCAAACGCAAGTAGGCTTACAACACCTTTTAAATGCTACACAGGGGGC